>JBBPLP010000035.1:0-88294 GCA_038089875.1 Fistulinella prunicolor | reverse complement strand
GGTGACATAGAAACAGTTCTAATATTGGAGCAATCTTTTTATCTCTGCCAACAAAATCATCCAGAACCTATTGCATCTGCTGCTGAACAGTACCAAGCATCAAATGTAAAAACTCTCCTCACAAAGTCTTTGGAGGAAGTTACTGATCAATATGACAAATTGTCTGAGAAGAAAAAAGTGGACATGACCTGCAAGATAATTTTTCATTATTCCACAGGTTAGTTCATTATACCATTTAATATTCTATTCACTCACAATTATATTTAAGGTATTGTAGCTAAATAAAAACAGTAGTCCAAAAGATCATGAAGCTTAGACAAAAGGAACAAAGGAAGATTGTCTGTGAAAGTGTTCTTGGTGAACTTGTAGTAATGTAAAATCTCATGATATTTTCATCCTGGACCCTTGAGCTCAGTTTGTAACAAAATGCAAAAACTTGATAAGCTAATTAATTAATGGCCACTAACTTGAAGTCCTCAAGCAAACCTAGTGCACCAACTTTGACAGAGATAAGAATAGATAGGTGCACTTCATAAATGTAGTTGTTGATAGCTAGTGGTAGCCAGGTATTTGACCACAAACCACTTCCTGGTTAGCAGATGAATGAGCCAATCTCATCATGGATGGAAACAATCAATCCACAGCATTTATAATGCCAGCAAAATCCATGGCCTGGAAAGAACTTTCTTATTTTTTTACCCACTTGAAGTTCTCCTCTAAAACAAGATAAATGAAATGAGTCCTAGCATTGCAATGCCTTGAACTTACTGTTGTGTTTTTCAGCAACAACAGTGCCTCTTAGATTTATAGCATGATAATCCAACTCTAATGATGCCACACTAGTTGTTGATAAAAGCAGGATCCCACACTACCAATCTAAACTGGCAAGTTCATGGCCCAATAGAGGTTACTGTATAACCTGTTATCTCTGATGTAAAATATTTTGTATGGTATATGCTACCACAGCCCAAAGTCAATGGAAACAAGGGGAAAGGTATTCATACTCATACTCACATGAACTAGTAGGAGTATATCACTGAGAACAATGAATAATGAATACCACATTATCAAGAAGTATCACACTCACCAGAGAATTGAAATATTAACAAGGTCAAAAGTGGCAGCATGGCAATGTCCACAGAGCTCATAAATGACTTGTAACTGGTTAAGGGCATCTCAAGGGTCCCCACCATTCAAGTCAAGTTGTATTCATGGCTAAAGGTCCAGAAAACAACAACTTGCATTCACCAGTTGAAGAATCTACACCAGTCATGCCAAGTGTCTAGCAATCTAATCCACCCATGCACTGAGACCACCACCACCTCGACTTCACTCTCTATCTTGGGATATCATGCACATCTAGATGGACACCTTACCTCTAGGTTCATATGGCAAAAGCAAGGCCAGAACACCTGCAAAAATGATCAGGCCGCCCGCAATATATACAGGCACCTCTGTTGCGATATTCGCGTACAGCGCGATGACTGGTGCCTGTAGGCAGCATTCCGAGTTGAAAAAAAAATCCCCCATTGTCAGCAGCAGAGAGAAAAGAGATGGTGAATAAAAAGCACGTACCATGACGCCAAACAAGCGACTCGCAGTGGCTGTCAGTCCATTCCCTGTGCCACGATCCTTGGCGGGGAATATCTCTGGAGTGATAGCATAGAGCACACCGTACATTATCTACGTCTGCTCAGTCAGTTGACATGACAGAGCGGAAGAATCAGAGAGGACACACGTTACTGCAAAACACATAACCACAATTCCACCCCAGAAGCTCATTGGACGTCCTAGAGGTGGTGCTCGCATACAGAAACACGCCAGTGAGCCCTTTATTTCGCGGGAGGTCGTTGAGTAATGAAAAGGCATGACATGGGAGGGAGACTTGCCTGAGGAAATCGCGAGACTGCCTTTGCGTCCCAAGTACGGCACCTCGACGGCCCATCCTGCAGTGAAGGCGGCCGGGATACCGAACAGGCTCAGAATCACTTGCTGTCGTCACAACGCATGAGTAGAAACCTACAACGTGAGCAACAGACGCTTACATTGCGATAAGTGATGTAAAGGGACCCGTCGCCGAATGCGGCACCACGAGTAGACAGCCTTGGCAGGTGGTCAGCTGCGTCGACTGATGGCTGCATCTCCACTCACAAATAGGGCAAAAAGCTATTATAGAGTGTTGACCCAAGACCAATGATCCCTTGTTCGAAGAACAATTCAGTCGTGGCACGTCGAAACAGAGAACGTAGCCATACCCCAAAGAGCAATCAGTAGGCTCGTGGACCAAGCCATCTTTGGAGTCGCAAACAGCGCCTTGATATGCCTTGTATGGTACTTGGAGTCCTCGGATAGAATGCCTCTCGATGAGTTCGTATCTCGCGTCCTTCCTGCCGCCTCCAACTCCTGGACAGTGAGTGTCGTAGTCTTACCATTGTATTTGGCTAATTTGTGGATAATCTCAGTCGCTTCTGCGTCCTTGCCGATCCCAGATAGGAAACGAGGACTTTCGAACAGAGTAAAGACGAAGAAGCGGAGGCCCCAAAGGAAGAGGGTGAGCCCACCAAGCGCAAATAGAAGGTATCTCCAGCCCATATTGTTAGACCTTTCGCAGTTCTCTGCGGTGGCACAAGAAAAATTGGCGATTAGAGGCCATGCGATCTATGCAAGACACGTCAGTGCGTCAGAGCAAAGAGATTAGGCTCTTCTTGTACTTACGAGACTGCAGATGAGTTGTCCCAGGCACCACCAGATAGAGAGTATCGTCAAAAGGTATTGATGAGATCCGGGGATGAAATCTAGCAGAACCAGATCGATCGAGCGGTTTTATCAATGATGAAGACGTTTATTTTACCTAAAAAGACAGCCGAATCCACTGGCATGTTACCTCCAGTGGGGTTCAGCACGCGCTCCGTTGTGATACTTGACAGACATACCACCAGCGCCGAAACCCACAAGGGCAATCAAAGCGGCCAAAGCGACAAAATCGGGTGAGCCACCAGCAGCCAAGCCGAAAGCACCCGCGATGAAGAGCGTCATATTGAAAGACCACCTGTAGATCGATGATTACTTGGTTAAATATATCCAGATGAGAGACGACGAACAAACCTTCTACCCCAGATATCGCACCCGAGGCTCCAAAAGATGGCTCCCGCAAGGAGACCAATGTTCGACGCCAAGGACAGAAACGGGCCATTGAAACGAAACTCGCGAATGACTGGTGTTAGGATCAGTCCGGTCAATAGCTAGTGAGACGTCGTTCAGCTGTGACCATCGTTCCACTCAAAATCACTCACAGGCCAGACGCTGTCGCTGTGAACCAACTCCCATGAACATCAATCGAATGAACGGAAAATCAGACACCTACGCAAACCACCCAAAGCCAGCCACGACAAACAGACACCACTATGATGCGGCGGGTGTGTTACTATGAGTCACCGTGGGGGTTAGGCAGCACGCTCACTCATGCTTACCTGGTATTTACCCATACCAATTTCTTGTATGGAATGATTCAAGATGCGGGCTTTTGCTTGGTATACTGGATCGCTGTACCCGTCTTGGTAAAGGTCGATCGCAAAGACTCTGTGTGTGCTGGTCGTCTCCTCGAATGATCCATATCCGCCTGGGGGTGGTTTACCAGTTGCGGGTAGCTTGGAGTCTGTCGAGGGCCCGGTCGTCATCGTTTGATCCTGAAGAAGGGGTGGAAAGCGAGCGCTGGCATGGAAGCTCATGGAATTTGATGAGAAAGCCGCATAATCCCAAACATCGCTGAATGAATCTCCGGGCGCAAATATCGAGTGGGAACACGGCAACGAACCATTCTGCCATGTAATATCATTACCGCCTGAACCCCAAGCTAGTTGGCGACAAGTCTTTGAATAACGGCGGAAGAGCACATGAAAGAGGCACGATTTACACAAATTGGAGTACCGAGTCCGAACTAGAACTTGCGATAGGAAACACGATTGTCTACTGTCTGATCAACCTTTTTTCCCTGCTGGTTCCGTCGCCCTCCCTCTCCTCCGTTTCACATCCCAGTTGTACACCCTGGCAGTGTTCACTTCCATTACCGTCAGTTGTTCACGAAGGAACTCCAAGTCTTCTACAGTTGCCTTCAAACTTGCAACAGCTGCATTAAGTTTCGATCGCAGTAGCGCTATGGCTGCAGGGAGCTTGTACGACAGCATCACATTTGCCTGTGGAAATGCAATCGATGAGAAATGGGAAGCTGAAAATCCAAGGAGGCCTACCCCTAGCCACAGGTACACGGTATCGGTGTCTTCGAGCTGGGCTTCTGCATAAAGTGTGTCATTCAACTCAAACGTAGTGGTCGTGGGCTTCTTCATGACCTCCTCCTCGATGTCGTCGTCCTGATCATCGAGCTCATCTGCGCTATTCTCTGCTTTTTGTTTGCCCTCCTAAAGATGGTTCCTGAGCCAGTCGATCCAACAAGACGGTCTACTTACGCGGGTCTCTTGCAGAAACTCTACCATGTGGAGTGTCTTTTTGATGTCTGGTATTTTATCTTCGAGGCCCCTTCGACGTTGCGTCAAATTGGCGTCCATGTAACGATATTTCCTGTACTTTTATCTGTTCAAGAGTGTTATGCTAGGATACAACAAGGGAACGTACGCGATCGCATCTTGGAAGATCTTGAGGGGTCCCTCGACATCACCGTCTGGGTTGCCGATGTATTCCTCGACGTTGGCCTGTTCCAGATCGACTGATGCGGATCGATGTGGGCACGAAATGTAGTAACACTCACGATAAAAGGTGCTTTTGGTATTCCGCGAGGATTTTTCTGCTGGCCAAATATCGATGGAGTGGCCGCCATCACGCTAGCTCGGTGTAGACGCTGCAGTGATTGAATGAATCGACCTGCGGCATGTTCCGAACGGAGTTGGTCACACGAACCAGAGCGTTTTTTCACTTTGCACCCGACCACCATGTCTCGCCTCATCGTCAAGCATCTTCCTCCCAACCTCACCCGAGAACGTCTTCGAAAACACTTTGAGCAACCAGGTGCACCGCCTGGAACCATCACCGACATTAAAATTGCTCACAAACCGGATGGGACCTCTCGACGATTTGCCTTTGTTGGTTTCAAGAACGACAAGGGGGCGGCTACGGCGAGGGATTGGTTTGACCGCACTTTCATCGACTCGGCACGAATTAGTGTCGGAATCGTAGAGGTGTGAAATGTTCAGTCCTGCAGTGGTGCGCTAACGACTTCGAATAGGGTGCCAGAGACGCGCCGACACCTCGTCCTAATAAACGGCGCCGACTCATTGACTCAAATCATAGTAGCAGCAAACTAACGGAGTCTACTGTATCAGATAATTCTATCAAGGAATCCATCCAACGAACGTCGCGTCTCTTTCTTCGTAATTTGGCTTTCTCGTGCACTAATGATGACCTACTCGCCCTCTTCCGATCATTTGGAGACATTACTCAGGTCAGTATTTGTTGGTAATATTCATGGACGCATCGTCCACGATGACAACATAAATAGGGACATCAGATTCTTAAGGAACATGATGATCCTCAGGGAAATAAATAATAGATAGATTTTTCTGACTTTCCATCATCGATTTACTTTGTGACAGTGTACTGACCTCGATTACCTGTAGGTAAGATATCTTATACCATCTTATCTCTTACACGATGCAATATAATGCAGGGAAGTCAGGCTAAGGCACGTTAATCGTCCCAAACCCGATAATGCCATTTTCTCGGTTTAGGTTCACCGTGTTGCTGTTATTTAACGCTCACCCACTGGCAGGTCCATATTCCCCTTGACTCGGTGTCCAGGGAAGCCAAAGGACTCGCATATGTGACTTTCGCACGACCCTCTTCCGCTCTGGCTGCTTATGAAGAACTCGACAAGAAGTCTTTTCAAGGGCGTCTATTACACATTCTGCCGGCAGCGGATCGCCAAGGAAAACCTGAGACGTTAAGCACGAGCGACAAGAAGGGGTCGATCAAAGAGGAGCGCAAATCAAAGCGCAAAGCCACCGCGGGGCGCGAGTTTAATTGGAGCATGTTGTATATGAATGTTCGTCAAGCTAACGTTTTGTCGCCCTTGTCTTCGAGTAGTCTAATATACTCTGCTGCTCCCAGAGCGATGCCGTGGTCTCTTCGATCGCAGATCGTCTCAATATTCCTAAGGCGGACATCTTGAATCCTGAGTCTAGCAACGCAGCGGTGAAACTTGCGCTGGCTGAGACACATGTCATTCAGGAGACAAAGTCGTATCTTGAGTCCCAGGGTGTCATCCTTTCCTCTTTCTCCTCTCGGGGCCGCTCGGACACGATCATTCTGGTGAAGAATATACCATACGGGACGTCTTCTGATCAGATTCGCGAGCTGTTTGGGGCCCATGGAAGACTAAGTAGGGTCATTGTCCCGCCTGCAGGTACAATGGCGGCAGTAGAGTTTGAAAACTCAGCTGATGCCAGTAAGGCATTCCGTGCGGTTGCTTATCGACGGTTGGGAAATTCTGTCATATACTTGGAGAAAGGACCTCTCGGAATGTTCCAAGACGTATCTGAAGGCACGGAGGCACGGCCTGTCATCACCACCGCGCCAGGAATCAAACCGGTCACTATTGTTGAACAGGAAACATCCGGCTCGGCGGGTGAGGACGAAGTACCTCTTTCCGCGGGCTCGACGCTCTTCGTCAAGAACTTGGCTTTCAGCACCACAGGCGAACGGCTTAAACAGGTCTTTAGGCATCTCCCCGATTTCGCGTTTGCACACGTCCAAACCAAACCTGATCCGAAACGACCCGCCGTGCCTGGTACTGAAGCACCTCGACTCAGCGCCGGTTACGGCTTTGTTGGGTTTAAGACGGCGGAAGCTGCCAAGAAAGCGCTGAAAGGCATGCAAGGGTTCACGCTCGATGGACACGCGTTGCACGTCAAGTTCGCCGGGCGCGGGACTGAGGAAGATGACTCTAAGAATAAGGAGACCGCCAAGTCTCGAACGACCAAGATGATCGTCAAGAACGTCCCGTTCGAAGCGTCGAAGCGAGACATTCGAGAGCTATTTGGGTACGCATGTCTCACTCATGCTTGTGGTAGGGTGTTCAAGCAGATGTATATCCCCGACAGCACGCACGGTCAACTCAAGTCTGTTCGCTTACCGAAGCGATTCGATGCACGGTCGCGCGGGTTCGCGTTCCTCGACTTTGTGACGCGGCGAGAAGCGGAGAATGCGTATGCGGCGTTGCGACACACGCATTTACTCGGACGGCATCTTGTGCTGGAGTGGGCTGAGGAAGCAGAGACAGACCTGGATGCGCTACGGCAGAAGGCAGGTGTTGGGTACGGTGACGGCGTTGCGCTACCGGGTAAAAAAAGGAAGCTCAACCTGATGGATGACGAGGAGGCGTCGGACTAGTTCCACCCATACGTCGACCAATTACTTAAATGTAAACGCATCCGTCCGCTGTTGCATTTACCAAAGCAAGCTAACGTACGCTCTTATTTTCTCCACCAAGCTCGGTAGTGTAGGACGGAGTGCGAAGCGCGACACCCGAAAAAAGCCTGTGACTCCCAGAGAGAACAAGTTACATGCGAGACGGGTTCCGGGCCGTCAAACATCCCTTTCCTAGGATTAGGGTCGTGTACAGCATGCGCAGTGACAGGCAAGGAGACATGCAATTTCAAGCCTGTGAAAGCTCCCAGCAGGAAGCTTGACCATTACCCTGACTGCCGCACTTCCGGCAGGGCTGATACTATGCGCGAACTATACCCACTGTAGCAATCGAAGTTGGCCTGAGTGCCATCGACCAAGAACTAAACATGCGGGCGCGACCCAAGAAAAGGTAGGAGGCCGCTACGGTTGATGGAAGGTAGATCATCGTGGCTGTCAAGGGACTTGGTTCAGGCTATCGACGGCTTGCCTCATTAGACAGGTCTGGTCATCAGACTAAGTGCCCAACGGCCTCACACGGTGTAGCTGTCGGACTCGCCGAGGTGGCGCTCATGCGGACCAGCCTCTGTGTAGATGGGACTCTGACTCGTTCTCGTCGGTACTGATTCGTTCCCATGTAGCTCCATGTCGGCGCCTAGGCGGCATGGATCCCTCTGAGTCGTATCCACGAGCCTACTGGGATTTGATGAGCCTGTTATCCGAACATCAGAATCAGACCAAACATAGAAAATTGGCCCCTTTCTGTACTGTCAAGCCATCCGACTTTTCCCAACGGATAATTTGATATGTCCGCATATGAGTCCCTTTTTCGCCGACGTCGATATATATCAGCTCTAAACAACTTTCACTTCCTTGGAGTTGAGCCTGCTTCTGGCATCTCCCTGAAAACAATCTTCACACTATCATGACATCCGTCCTCGACCCCGCCACGATCGGCAAACCCAAACGTCCCCGTAGGCACGTTAGGACTCTTACAGGTTCGCTGAAAGATGTTATCAACGGAAGCTTATCGAACATATGTTTCTTTCAGGTTACCTTCCAGAGAAAGACGATGCTGGAAAAGAAAAATGGCCTAGAGGAGAGGAACAGGCCTGGAAGGACGGTTATAGGAAGCTCGATACGGGTGAGTGACCCAGGAAATCTGATCCACAATTACTCATTCCATGAAGACGTCCGATCTATCACAAACTCTTTTGTGAACCATGTTCAAACTTCGTTGGCACGTCAGGTTTACAGTCTCGATGACCTGGGTGCTTATCAGGCAACTGCGCTTTCCGTCCGTGACAATCTCCTCGTACGTATCTACCATTCGACAATCGCAGTCTCAGTGTTGAGCGATGTTGTTCTAGATCAACTGGAATGAAACACAAGTACAATTGAACCGTAAAGGGGGCAAACGTGCTTATTATCTCTCCCTCGAATTCCTAATGGGACGCGCCCTCGATAATGCGCTTCTTAGTCTTGGACTCAAAAACAAGTTTCAAGAAGGCACCGAAAAACTTGGATTCAACCTCGAAGACATCTTGGCTCAAGAGCGAGATGCTGGGTTGGGTAACGGCGGTCTAGGGCGCCTTGCAGCATGTTATCTCGATTCATCAGCGACACAGGAACTCCCGGTGTGGGGATACGGTCTCCGCTACAAGTACGGCATCTTTCAACAACTTATCTCCCCCGATGGACAGCAGCTCGAAGCACCTGACCCTTGGCTTGAGAATTCGAACCCCTGGGAACTACCCCGTGTCGATGTCACCTATGAGATTCGCTTTCATGGTGTAGCAGACAGGTACCATGATGGGAGCGGGCGTGGCGTATGGCATGGTGGCCAGGAAGTGTTGGCAGTTGCGTACGACGTCATAATTCCTGGTTTCGACACCAAGAACACCAACAACCTTCGTCTTTGGGAGAGCAAACCCAAGAGAGGGTTTGACTTGAACAGTTTCAACGGTAAGAGGACCCTAATGGGGATATCGCTTGTTATCTGACATTTTTGACGTAGCTGGGAATTACGAACGTGCGGTCGAGTCCTCGAACAGCGCTGCTGCTATTACCTCTGTGCTTTATCCCAATGACCACACAACTTGTAAGCGGCCTACTGCGCCTACTGATTGATCATGTACTCACGCTATTGGGTTGGAAAGTTGGAAAGGAGTTGCGCCTTAAACAGCAGTACTTCTGGACTGCAGCGAGTCTCGCAGACATCTTAAGGCGGTTTAAGAACCTCGGTAAACCAATCACGGAGTTATCCGATTGTAAGTGCCCGAAAACACATTTTCCAAAATATTCGACTCAACAATCATCAGATGTCGCCATACAGCTCAATGACGTCAGTACACCACGAAGATTGTTGTTAGAACTTTACCTAACATCATTCCGCAGACTCACCCAACGCTGGCCATCCCTGAATTGATGCGTATTTTGCTTGATGAAGAAGACTTGCCCTGGCAAACAGCGTGGAAGATTGTCACGGACACCTTCTTCTTCACTAATCATACCGTCCTGCCTGTCGGTCGTATAATATCTTGGCCTTCTTTACTCTGATAAGGTCTTGTTCTAGGAAGCGTTGGAAAAATGGCCCGTTTCTCTGATGGAGCATCTTCTTCCCCGGTATGGTATCACTCTCTCGTTTAATATTGTCGTTTAACTATCTCTAGGCACATGCAAATCATCTTTGATATTGTCAGTTCATGTCTTTTAATGGATAATATTACTGGCGCTAATCTTATCCGCAGAACTAGTAAGTTGGTTTCTGTGATTCCTTCGAGTTGACACATTATGGTTGGTTTCGAAGCATATTCCTACAGTGTAAGTGCGGATTAGCCTTATCAGTCATAGGCTAATGATCACAACAGCCGTCGAACGGATGTTCCCTGGAGATCGCGAGCGGTTGACAAGGATGTCCTTGATCGAAGGCGAGCGGCATCATTCACCTTGCGTACAGTTATTAATCATGGTCGTTTAGAGGGTGTACCGAAAAATATTCGCATGGCGCATCTGGCGTGCATCGGTTTGTAACCTTTCAAACGGTACTGGGATCCTGACACATTATCATTCAAACAGGAAGTCGAAAGGTTAACGGCGTGGCCGAGGTATGTTTTTTTAATTCAGTTTCAGTTCACCTAGGTATGAGAGGATCCTTCAGCTGCACAGCGAGTTGGTAAAGACTACGATCCTCAAAGACTTTGTGGAGTACTTTGGTGTCAGCAAGTATGTGCTTATACACTCCTTGCGACTTGTTATCTAATGTCATTCTAGGTTCGGAAATGTCACTAATGGCGGTAGGTCTAGTGTATCCCGCAGAAGCATCTCGATGACGACCTTTCTTCAAAGTCACTCCGCGACGTTGGCTTGACCAAGTGCGTCTCACCATCACCAGGAGGACAGTACTGACATCTTCCGCTAGTGTAACCCAAGGCTCAGTGATCTCATCACCAAGACCCTCGACATTCCAAAAGGCACTTGGTTGAAGGAACTGACGAAACTCGAGGGGCTGTTGGATTACGCGGAAGATGAAGATTTCCGGGAGGAATGGGCTCTCGTAAAGCAGGCCAACAAAGAGCGATTGGCTCATTACGTCCAAACAACTCTGGGGCTGAGAGTCAATACGAAAGCAATGTTCGACGTTCAGATAAAGGTGAGACGGACAAACTTTCTATCAACTGAGCTAACTGGGTACTGTGTTGTAGAGGTTGCACGAATACAAGGTATATATCATCGCGGGGGTGGATGTACTCGGGGCTAACGTCGAATGCAGCGTCAAACGCTCAACATCCTCGGTGTTGTTCATGTGAGTTTACAAACACATAAACCCTGCGTTTTGTTGGGTCTTACTGTTCTTCCAGCGTTACTTGGCATTGAAATCGATGAAGCCGGAAGAAAGGAAGAAAGCCATCCCGAGAAACGTCTTCTTCGCTGGCAAAGCTGCCCCGGGCTGTAAGTCGTCCTCGTCCATCCAGCGTTGACCGCACCGTCGTGCTGACACGATCATCACCCAGATTACATCGCCAAGCTGGTATGACCGTTCATCCTCTCTTCCTGCGTCCAGGCTACTGAACGTCTCCCCTCCAACAGACCATCCGCCTGATCGTCAACGTCGCTCGCGTGGTCAACGCCGACCCGGACACCAAAGAGTACCTCTCCGTCTTCTTCCTCCCCGACTACTCCGTCACCTTGGCCGAAGTGCTCATCCCCGCCTCGGACATCAGCCAGCATATCTCGACCGCCGGCACGGAAGCGTCCGGAACGTCCAACATGAAGTTTTGCCTCAACGGCGGTCTCTTGCTCGGTACGGTCGACGGCGCGAATATCGAGATCGCCGAAGAGGTCGGTTCGAGCAACGTCTGTGAGTGTCCCCCGCTTCGATGTGTTGTTTTTCGGTTTCTTGGTTTTTACCGCCCGTTGACACCGTTCGCTGACGTTTCGTCGCATCGTGTCCTCGACAGTCTTCTTCGGCAACTTGACGCCCGACGTGGAAGACCTACGTTACCAACACGCATACCACCCCGTGCCGGTCGAAACCAAGTCTCCCGCGCTCGCCCAAGTGCTCGACGTGATCTCGGGCGGCCTCTTTGGTGACGACAACGTGTACGAGCCGTACGTCTCATTCCACCCATTCCACGTGCATATCCTGATCGACGCACGCGTCTCTCTCGTTCGGTGTCGTAGCTTGTTGAACACTATCCGACAAGGCGATTACTATCTCCTCACTGACGATTTCGACTCTTGTACGTTTTGTTGTTCGCGTCGTGTGTACGGATTTCACTCATTGCATACACCCAGATATCGAAGCGCTGCGCATGGTCGACGAAGCGTACACCGATCGCACCGAATGGATCAAGAAGAGCATCCGAACGACCGCCAAGGTAGGTGTCCATATCGCACGGCTCGGTTCGGTGAGGGTATCTCAAACGACACAATAATAGATGGGCAAGTTCAGCTCCGATCGTGCTATCCAGGACTACGCACAAGAGTACTGGAACATTGAAAGCACCAAGGTCGAGTAGGAGAGAAAAGTATCAAGAAAAGGATGTCGCCGCAAAGTAGGGGGGGATATCATAGTAGGTGCTCTCGAATCAAGAAAACTCCGATATATAGGTACACGAAATCACGCGATATGTAAGGTAGCGTCTTAGGAGATGGCCATACGTTAGAACGGTCGAAAGTAGAGAAAGAGAAAAATGAATGTGAGCGCGAACGAGAATGAGAACGAGACAAGGAACGAGGCTGGCAGCAAATGTGACCCATAAGATGACGAAAATCAATGAAGAAACGGAAAGGGGGACAAGAAATTACACCTGTGGGCGCGTTCGCCTCCAATACAACGCCGACACCAAGGCTGGGGACTAACAGATAGTATGGACTAATCAGCACTGCGGACAACCCTATGGTTCCGCAGGCACAGCCTCCTCGAGCTCAGCTGGGTCGCGTAGAAACATCGACGTCGGCTGACACGCATGCATGAGCAAAACAATCTCGCAACAAGTTTGTCAGCACTCACATGCCACGGGCTGCTCGGCGGGGATGCCCACGATGTCCATGAGTTCACCGGGCGCTGCGGTGGAACCTTCATTAGCGTCGCGCGTCTCGTGTACGTCAGCCAGACTCACCTCCCGGTTGACTTTTAGCACCCTCCGAGGCTTCTGCTTCCGCGGGGGTCTCCTCGACCGACGCACTCACGTCAAGCCCACGTGCAGCTAGCTTTCCGTCCTCGGCGTCCTCCAAAGGACCACCGACGGTGTTTTCCGCGTGCACCGCTTCAGATCCCACCTGCGCTTCCACCTCGACAGCATTGGCGTCCTCGGGAACAGAGACAGAAACGCGGGGAGGCTTCGCGGCTTCATCAGCTGACTGAGACGCAGCCTCGTCTTGCACGACGGTCGTCTCTGAAGGTATGAGGGTGGGAGAAGCGGTCATGGACTTGCTTGCAGATCGTGCTGCGTCTTCCGCGTGAACTTGCGCTTCTTCAGAAACTGGCTCAGTGATTGGAATAACCTCAGTTGATGGCTCTGCTTCGGCAGCGCGGTGTGCTTCTTGGACGAGAGAAATAGACCCAGCTCCGAGGTTGCCTCTGGCCGCTGGTTCGCATGCCTCTTCTTCCACCACCTCAAATTCAGAGTCAACAGACTCGAATGACTTGCTGGCATGCTCCAGGCCAGGCGTTTCATGGACCAACACAGCCGTTTCTGGTACAGGCGTAGGCAGACCGACATCTTCTCGATCCTCGACGATACAAGCTTCATTAACAAGGCTGTTGGCTGCGGCCTGAGCCTGCACCTCGGCGGGAGCAACGCCTTCTGCCTCTCGCACGGCGACATCAACCCCGGGTGCTTCTTCGGTGGCGAGCCCAGGCACGTGGTCCGCGGTGTACTCGGCTTGAACTGCCAGGACTTGCGCGTTCGTATCAGTGGCTGGGTCAATCTCAACAGAAGGATCTTCGATAGGGCAAGTCGTAGACGACCCTGCTGCGTTCACGGCACTCTGCGACTCCGCGGCCATGTATTGAGGAGCCGCGTTATCCAGAGCTTCTAGTGGCGAAGTCATGTCATGTGGAGCCTCGAAGTGGGGAGCTGCGTTCTCGAGAGCCCCAAGCTCGGCAGCGGGGACCTGAGCAGCCCCAACATGCCCATCACCGTCAACAGAGACCTCTGAACTAGGCGTCTCGTCGACCAACGTCACGACTTGCGGAGCAGGAGTGGCGACTTCCTGAGGTTCGGCAACTTCCGCGTCTTCTTTGACTAAGCAGTTGATGGCATCGGGTTCCAACTGAGCTCCCGCCTCAGTGGAAACAACCTTGTCCAGGACGTCGGTCGTAGATAGTGAGGCAAGATTATCTATCCCACGGTGACCGATTGATTCGACGGTAGATGCCGCTACTGGATCAGCGGGAGTTATCCATGATGGTTGCTCAGCTACACGTGGTTCTTCGGCAATGACCTCAGGGGCCTCATCATCGACAGCGGCGACGGCCGCTAGTGGGGCGACGCACGGTGCCACCATCATCGCGATACCTTCCGGAGCTGGCGTAGCGACGACTTCCGCGAGTTCCTGAGAGCCGACCTGGGCTGCGTTGACCGACTCGCTTGCAGGGTCTGCAGGAAGAGGCTTGCCGCCATTGAATGGTTGTGCGACGACGCCAGGTCGTTTCTCGGTCTCAATAACACTTTGCCGAAGTTGTTCTGTTTGAGTCTGGGCTTCTCCAGCAATAGGACGTCCAGTCACGGGTGTCACCCCTGATGGGAGGGCCATAGGGTCGCTTGCGCCAGCCTTTGGGACGACGTTCAGAGCGCACGGTGATCCTGATTCCGCAAAATTTACCTCTCCTGATGGTTTGACAGGCGAACGTGGCAGCCCGGAAGAGCCATTGCACCCACCCCCAGATTGTGGGGTAGTCTCAACTGAGGGTGCCTTCGCCACTGCCTGAACGAGATTCGATTTCTCCTTGAAGAAAGACAGTCGATATTCGGACTCGCAAATACAAGACAAGTTCTCACCTTGGACAAGGGCACTCGATCTGAGGGTGGGACACCGGTGATAGGCGCAGTGGAGATCTCGTCTACTTTCAGCTGATCGGCAATGTTGACTGTCGCGTAGCTGGTGATAGTGGTTCCGACAGCTGCTTTCCCATCGACACGGTCATCTGCTTTGGTGAGAGGGACAGGCGGAAACGTCGGCTCTTCCTCAACAAGAATTTCTCCGAGTTCTCCCGTGATGGGAGATTTAGCACCCGACTTCCTTAGGTCCAGGTCAGTCACCGATTTGCTGAAGACGCTGAAACGTTTCCGAGCAGATGTGAACATCGAGTTGATACGAAATCCCGAAATATCAGATTTGAAAGACGGGCGGGGAGAACGACCCCTGCGTCCATCCGGAGACGGAAGACGGGGAGGATGCAGTTCCTGACGACCGTAGGTTTGCTCAATAACGAGCCAATGAATGGGCTGTTCCGCGTTCGGTATTTGCTTCAGACCACAAACAATGAACGTGGGCCAATTGGAAGCGATGGGATCGACGACAGCGTCACTCCAGAAGTCGATGAACGCTTCGTCAATTTGTACTACATGTACAGAGGCGAGTTTGGTCTCAACAATGGCATCTTCGGGGTTGGGGGTCACCGGAGACTCGCGGTCGCGAGAACGTCGTCCACGAGTACGCGACTTGCCACCCTGGCGACTAGACTTGCGTGACCGCTGGTGTTGCGATGCCTCAATGTCGTCATTTGGGTCTAAAAGAGCAGCCAGAGATTGCGTGGCCGGGGCGTCACCGAACCCACTCAGGGAAAACTGTGCCCAATCTGTGACTATAGGCGAAGTTGGTGAGGTAGGAGATACAGGTGTAGACCCATTGTTCGCAACGGTACGGTCGAGAACCTTTGTGAGCGAAGAAGAACGTTTGCGAGACAAGACTTTGGCGATTGGCGAGCCTGCGAGGATGGGCGACGTCGAAACATTGTTATCCACAGGAAGCAAGGACAGCAACTGGATGGTTTCGTCGACAAAGATGCGAGTAAATTGGAGTCCGTCTGAATCGGAAGAAGTCGCCTCTTCAGATGCTGTGGCCTTGAGGGTATTCCAGAATGCTATATGCTCATCTCCGGAAGGGTTTTCGATAGGCAGTTGGAAGGCATCGAGAAGGAGCTGGATTGGATGCTTCTTGGGCTGTTCCGCACGGGGTACCAGAATGGCCTCGACGCGAACGAGAAGGGCATCATATTGACGGGTCGAAAAGCGGGGTCGTGGGAGAAGATCGTCTTCCGTAACGGAAGAGGTATTGTATGGATAGTGCTTGACAAGTTCCTGAAGCCGTGTGGGCAAACGTAAACGCAGTCCGAGAGACTCCTCCCTGTCATGTTATCAGTCGACAGAAGATGAACTCTCTGATCATGCTTACCTTAAGCGGGCAAGGAACAGATGTTCTAGCATGCGGCCAGCACGCTCCCATCGAGCGTAAAACTGATTCCAATCGTCAGATTGTTCGGTTCTCGTCGCTAGGAGAAGCCAGAGACCCAGAAACTTTGAGAGTTTGCTACCAGAGATACCGTTTAATTCGGCATGGGCCGCGAGCGATGATATTACACCAAGAGTCGCGGTGAGCAGCTCGGCATGGGACGTGGGTAACTGGGGTAGCAGTAGTTCGGAGAACCCTTTAAGAGGGTATGACGCATTACGCTCTGCATGGAAAAAAGCATTGTACCATGCCCATTCGGCGCTGTCTTTGCCGAAATGGCCATTCTCAAGCGAGAGATGACGGAGGCCCCAACGAAGGACGGCGGCAACGTCGTGGGGTGAGCGCGTATAATGAAGCTCGTTTTCGAAAGCAGATGTAGGGGAAGTGGGTGTAGAGAGCGTCGCTGGTGGGGATTGAGGGGACAAGGAGCGGATGAAAAGAGAAATAAGTTTGCGTTGAACGTCCGGAGATGCAGCGAACCAATGCGGATGCATAACCCCGAGCGTCTCCAGGCCTGATTTGGATAGATGAGCGAAGAGGTAGCACATGAAAAGACAAACGCATACCGCGCTCGGTGATGGCCTGTGCGCACAACCGGACGAGAGAGAGGGCTTCGAGGGGGCTAAGACGCTTCGCAGCGATGACAACATCGTCGAGAAGTATTTGGGAGTCGGGATCTGCTTCGAAGACAATCCCAAGGTCGCGCGAATCCGCACCTTCCTTGGGACCGGGGAGATGCAGCGTCAGGTGGGGGACGTCCTCTGGATGCTTCTGGGTAGACTTTTGAAAAACGCCGAGGGACTTGGGTTTGAAAAAAGAGAAGGCGCCATCACGGTCAGCGTCCTTGTTTAGCTGTGCGTCGTGGAAGGTGGACGCAGACGGGGAGAGGACGGGGGATATCGTCTCGTATTTTCCATCCAGCAAGGTGTGCTCGGACGCCTCGCGCGTCGGACGCGCACCCTCCCTGTCATCATGTTTCTTGTAACCGAAGACCTTGTTCAAAAATGAAGGCATGGCGTAAATAGCACGCCCTCGAGGACGCGTGTATGATGAATGGCTAGTCTAGACCGAGATTAGTGATGAGCACGCATACAGCCACGTTGAATGCGTACGGTGACTGTGAAGAACGAGGAAGAAGGAAGGAAAGAAACGACTGTGGGAATTATCGGACTCATCCTCGCTTGCACTATCGCCATTCATTCCAATGATAGAGTACATGGACTTGCCGTCGTGTAGATATGTAGCGTCGGGCGTGATCAGGTACACGGGTTGATCAAAAGGCTGTTCCAATGCACAGACAGTCGTCCGCAGTGAGCGTCTAACGCTCGTGACTCTCCTCGCCACCGCACGCGCGAGGGTCAATCCCATCCCCCGACGTCCATGTCGTCTTACGACCACAACTTGCTGGACGAGGCACCCAGGGCGACCCGTGCGCAGTTGCAGGTGAGCACATTGGACGCTTTCGAATTCCAGTTGACCCATCCCACGCAGGAAGGGTACAATGTCGACCTCCTCGAACAGCCGCCTCGACGTACGCCGTCCGTGCACACGCCGCCCCCACAGACATCCCAGACAGTCCCTTTGACGCCGACCATCGCAGAGACGGGGGCAGAAGAAAAGTTTACCTCGCCCGTGTCCAAGACCCGAACGTCCTTTTGGCGCAGTCGGAATGGGATCATTACCATCGCCGTCATTCTCCTCGTCGTCATCGGCGCCGTAGTGGGTGGAGCAGTGGGTGGGACGGTCTCAAAGCAGAATACCGACGATGTGGCCAAGACGGGGACGACCTCTACGTCCAACTCATCTGTCACCTCCACGACGTCGTCGAACGCTACTCAGGGTACTGGTGGGGAAACTTCCAGACCCCAGAGCTTCCCGCCCACGAGCGCTACTCCCACCTCGTCGGGAATACAAAATACCAGCTAGGCAGATGTCTTGACGATAGTCGCTTTATCCACCCTACTTTATCATTGTACATACCATGGGACTCATTCTAGGATAACATGAGCGGCTGTACAATTACAAGGATGACTCGAACGATGATGTAGGCAACCTAGGACAATGCCGGGAGAGATACCGATTACCAAAACCACCCCTTGGGCTGGACGACGTCCTCCTCCCCCTCGCCATCTCTGTGCCGTCGGAGCCCCTCGAGCAGCTTGGCGACCCCATCCACATCGCCAATGCTGGCCCTTCCGCCATGCCAATCAACGACGACCGGCCACTTGAGCGCGTGGGGGTTCCGCACGCCAAGTGCCACGATGCCTGCCGCGCTCTGAGGCTGTTCGCCTGGTTCTGGCGCGGAAGGGTGCGAAGACAGGAACGTCGCATACGACGGCGTCGTCGCATCTTCTTTAGACGTTACGTACGACAGGATCGTGCGCAGTTGATCGGACGTGGGTGGCTTCCCCTCGATGACCTCGAGGTTGAATTCAAGCGGGGGCGCATCAGGCTTGGTGGGGGGATACGGGGCGGAGAGGGACGCCCGCAGCATCGCGAGCGCATGGACGGAGGGAGGCGAGGAGGGCAGGTGACTGTCGCTCACGTTAGTTCTCGGCGGTGAAGGGTATCAAGGACAAACAAGATGGATATCTGAGGCTGTATAGATGAACATCAAACCGTTGCTGCATGGAGGAAAGCGCACCCACCAACCGTCGAGAAAATGCGGAGAACATGGTCACGAAATCTGGCTGACTCATCAACCGCCCCGATGACGAGAACGACACTGTCATGATTACGTAAGAATGCGGCACTACGGTTCATCCCTCTTCCTCCAACTTCTGGAGGGAGCCGCATGGTCACACTACCCTGAGAGAGCGGTGATCGGATTCACCCAAAAAAGCAGGTCTTGTAGTTGGAATCACATAAAAGGAAAATCCGAGGGTCGCTCTCGCCGAGCTGGCGCAGGGTTCGTCCACCGCACCCCGACGGCGCTGCCCTCGCGAGTCTACTCGCCCTGGCCCTCCCTTCTTCCGGGTCCTGGGCTCAGAGGCGCATCAGCACCTTGATATACACATCTTCCGATCCCCCAATGCGCAGCAGGACCCTGTTCTCGTTTGTGCACTCACCAGATCAGAAGACCGAACCCTGTCCAGCCACCGGCGGTATTCACCTCTCTCTGAGCCCAAAGTATGGAGCTTAAACCATGCATCCGACGCGACAGTGGGGTGAGACCACCGGCGGAGCGCACCCTCGTGGTGAGCACGTGTACCGTCCACCTATCCGGGGGTTCGAAAAAGAGAATCTCATCATTGGAAAATGGTGTACGGAAGCAATGGATGCCAGGCACACATCGTTGGTGCCAAGCGCCCAAAACGTACACAATCATGACTTTCCTCGGGGTGGAGGTGGGGGCTCGAGTGATCGCCAGTTGGAATTCATCGTCGATGCGGACATTTGAGCCCTCGTTCTGATGCCAGCCTTGTCTTTCGATTCGTCGTCAGGTCCAAGCATCTTGGGACGGATTCAGATTGCAAATGGAACGGATCTACCAGGTCCAGCGCTCATGCGTCCTCTGAGTTCCTTCATGTTTGACAGCTCGACTTCCCATACGGGCGTATTAGACGTAAAATAAGTAACGCATCCTTGGACGATCATCGACATCGCTCGATCGCTGATCGTCCTGGTAATCCGTGTCAGTTCGCAGTGCAACGCGGTTGGCTGGAAGATCTCGGGGCCAGAACCTGTCAAGCGGTCTATCTCACTCGGAAGTATCCGTACCCACTCTCATATTACACCTAGAAGTTGATGCAAGCACTCGTCATGACTACACATGCGCTCGGGGCCGTACACCCCGTCGTGTGCAAACCGGCCCCCGAATTTAAAAATCAAAGAGCACAGCGTGGTCGTCCGCCATTCGTTGCACCAAACGTGGAGTGCAAAGTGGAAGATGTGTTTCTGCGGGTCGTGACGCACGAGAGACGCTCCAGGGGGGAACCAGTGCGATTCCATTGTCCAGAGAACAATCATTGTTTCCAAGCGATCGGACAGCAACAAAAAGACGTCTTTTCAGCGTTCGGACCGCAGTACAAAATTATAGTGAGAAAACGCGTGTAGTAGTATGCTATAACTAGCGGGTGGACAGGTGTAGATACATAATCGGCAAGGATACAGAAAGCGCTCAAGTGGAAAATTGTTCGTAAACGCTATAGTGACGGATATATTATTTGAAACACACATCGAGTCTATGCGCTAGTAAACAGAGGATTTGAGTCAAAGTAGCCGGTCGAATAAGTGTTGTGATGGCTCTCCATCGGACTGTCATAATATGACATCCTGTTGGGAGAAACGACGTCGTAACCGATTGGCATATGTGAGGCAGCGGGCACACAGTGTGCCTGGGCGTTCATGGAGCTATCGCTCATAGAAACGGGCGACATGGCAGGCATGTCGGGTGAGCACGCGAGACTCGACGGGCTCGACGTGCCCGAACTTGCGCGAGACTGGGTAGCAGACACGGGCGGATACGGGTGGTACCCACGGCTGGGCGGCGAATGGTCCCGGTCAAAGCCTCTCAGCAGGGAAGGCGTCATGCTCCTATGCCGCCTTGCTGGGCCTGCCACACCGCGGGTCATCACAGATCGATGGAGGGAGACCTGATCAAACTCGGGGGGACAGGGTGGGGCAGAAAGCGGGGCCATCATCTGTTCTCTACAGTGGGGGGACACGGAATCGGAGGCGGAAGAGAGGTTGGCCCAGGCCATGTTCGATGCGTCGACAGTGGGAAGGAAGCCGAGGTTAGGGAGCTCGGCATCGGGGCTGGGGGTATCGACGACGGGGGGAATGTTATGATAATATGAGGCGGCGGGAGTCCAGTTGGACGGCAAGACGCCAGGCGGAGCAACGAGGCCCTCTTCGTCACCCTGGATCTCATGCAGGTGGCCCGCCACCTCCACCTCGCATATGTCCATATTTGGCAATCCATTCGGGAACGGCATGGCAGAGGATAACGAGAAATCGCCCTCATCCAATTCCTGGCTGTCAGCATCGAGATCAGAAGCCCCGAACTCGCCGGAGCTCGCATCATCGCCATCAGCGCGGAAATGGATACGAAGGTGCTGATTGAGGTTATCGGACCTCGAGAACCGCTTCATGCATCGGTCGCATTGATATGGTCGCTCCATCGTGTGGGTGCGTACATGCCGCTTCAGGTGCTCCATCCGTTTGAAGAGCCGACCACAGCAGAAAAGTGGACAGACGAACGCCTTGGACGTAATCGGGCTTCCGCCCCCTGAAGAATCAGTGCCGTGGGAGTATGATCCTAGAGGGGCATTATTCGGGTTGGGGTAGAGATAACTGTGCGATAGCCTCTCGTCGCAAACAGCGTGCTCATACCCACTGTATGCCCCACCATCGTCGGAAACGCTGGTTAAGCCAGGCGCCAGATGAGGGGCATTTAAGTCTGTCGGCGACGCTCCAATCATAACCTTTTGGTCGCCTCTGGCCTGCGCCATGAACATATCGGCGGCGGAGGCCGCACGGTCGCTGGTTCCATAGCCGCCGACGTTTGTGGAATCGCTGCGAGGCTGATGGCTCCCATCAACATTGCTGCGGTTGATGCCGGGATGATATTTGCTCGCCGGTTTTTTACGGCGTTGCTTGTAGGTCGGTGAACCTTCAAACAACGTGAACGGCATGAACGGGAGATTGGCCCGCTGGGCATTCGACGAGAGTTGGCTGGAACCTGTGCCATCGATACGGATCATGTTGTGTGGACTGACCACGGGGAGGCCATTAGGCATGTGTCCGTTTCCATCATTCATGGGTGGCAAGACGGCGACGTCACGGGCCAGATTGGAGCTAGCTTCATCTTCCGTGTCTCGGCCACTTATCACTTTTCCGAACTGCTCGTAGAGGCTGCGCTGTGGCTCATATGTGAACGACATCGCTGGTTCACCCACGACGACGGTCGTGGGCTCGAGGCCCATCTTCTCCCGCTTGAGGTCGCGCTCAAGCGCGTCGAGGAAGAGGCGGTCATGAGGGACAGAATACCTGTGTATCCGGAACATGGGAAAAGGTCCGGGGGGACGGGAGCCACTTCACTCACCAGTAGAATACTTTTTGCTTTTTCTGGGTACGGATACATTGGTATTTGAACAAAAGGTCGAGGAAGGGGGACTGGGCGGATGTGAGTCGATCGGTTCTGAGACACAGCGACGAGAGCTACACACCTTGGGTTCTTCTAGTGTGGCATCCACACCCGGTTTGAGGTTTCGAAGGTCGCTGAAGACGCCCTCTTCAAACTTCTTCATGTTTCTGACGGGCCGACCAAAGGCCTCGAAGCGAAAGACGAGGGCGCGGACAATGTCCGTGCCAGTGATATGGTATGTGCCGGACCAGAGTACACAGGAGACATATTCTGAAGACGGGAGGAGGAACCGATTCATGGAGGGATGTGACGAGGTATGGGCGACGGAGCCGGGGTCCCCCGAATGGTCGTCTGAGGATCGGGAGGAACCTGGGGAGGACCAGCGGGAGGGGGCGGTGGCGAGGAAGTACTTGAGCCGGTCCAGATGGGCGATGTTGTCCTGCTCCTTTGCGGTGAGCGATCTCGAG
Source organism: Fistulinella prunicolor (assembly GCA_038089875.1). Classification (NCBI taxonomy): domain Eukaryota; kingdom Fungi; phylum Basidiomycota; class Agaricomycetes; order Boletales; family Boletaceae; genus Fistulinella; species Fistulinella prunicolor. The sequence continues at coordinate 65,365 of JBBPLP010000035.1, read as the reverse complement.
AGGTCTTTGGTAGCCACACCCATAGCGAAAGAAGGGAATGGGGAGATAGAAGCAGAGACTCCTAGGATGGAGGAATAATTGCCTGCGGGGGAGGTCGTCGGGACAGCTTTACCTGTGTTGATACCGGTCCATCTATAAAGGTTCGTTATTTTGGACATTCCACTCCGCGATAACCTATTCCTCAGCTTACCAAAGAGGGACACGCGCGAATACGGAAATGCAGAGAAGAGATCTTGGAGCTTGCGCTTGCTGATAGCCGTGCTGTGCACGGGGTCAATAATCATGTTCCAATTGCCATCGCCTGTCATGGTTGTGAGCTGTCGGCGCTCAAGGCTTTCTCCGGGTCTTCTCCGGCCCCGGTGGTGCCAACAGATCGCAGGATCCCGCGAAGCTTAACCCTGAATCTGTTGCGTCCACTGGAGACCAAGCCCATTGGGCGTGTTCACGAGTGCATCCGGATCGGAAAGCGGGCCAACAACAGACGCCCGGAACATGAAGGCTGGAAGCGTGGCGAGCGACAGGAATTTGAAAAGTGGGAGTATGTAAATAAGCGCGACTGACAAGACAGGTCGATCAGAAAATGTGCACGTTTTTGCGAGATGTGTGTTCAGATCTGGCTAGACGCGCGCGACCAACAAGTGCTCATCTGCTCACGAACGCAGTGAGCAGCGTTAGGAACGACGATGAGAAGAGCGCTGGCAGTTTGCGAGGGTCGCACGGCCGATGCGTCGGCGCAGGCGAGTTCGTTTGCTAACGTGGGCGGGGGCGTGTGGCACGTGGCAAAGTGAGACCACGTGGCGGGGCATATGGACCGGATCAGCGTCGAATCTCTCGTTCAAAAGACGTACATACGTACCTGGGCCCTAGACTTGGTTACTACTCGGAGATGGGCCCACGGCTGTCAGTCCATGGGGACCATGAGCTGTCTGTATTTCTTGCGGAAAAGTGCGCCCCGTATATCGCCTAGCGCGACCCTTCAAATTCGTCTCCATGGGAGCGACGACGCTCCGTGGCTCCGTGGTCGAGCTCCTCCTAGGCGCGCAGAAAGTAGTCGAGTTTGTTTGCTCTGGCCACAGCCATCCACACCACTTTTGGAATGCCGCGATCACCACGGATCAGGCCCAGGGCGAGCCCTACCCTTACGATCGCGTCGACCCTGCCGTCGACGTCGAAAACGTGTCATGGCCTAACTAATGTCGCACCACAACATCAAGGGTCTGTCTTCTCGACATCCTTGCGTACGGTATGTGACACACTCGTGGTCGTAAGCTTCCTTGTTCTACTAGTAGTTACCACTTTTCTTGGCCATCCGAAATGTATTCCTCAAACTTTCCGAGAGTCCATCTGAGTTCCGAGCAACTGCCACTCCCGCCGCCTCTTATTGCCGATAATTCGTCATCCCTCCATATTACGCCATCAACTTCCACCGCCAAAACCATTTCTGTAGCCAGCGAAATCGTAATATTCTCTTCCCGAGCAATCTGGCTCGTCGTCCGTGGCCCCGAGATGGCTAGGTAGCTGCAAAGCCGCGCTGCGAATGCCGCATGCGTGTATGGTGGTGTGTGAAGTACCTGTAAACCGGATTTGAATGCCCTGCTGCGAATCGGGGGTGAGGTATGACTAGGCAAGTGTTGCAGCGCCTGGATAAACGTCGAGGGCGGAATAAGGGCTAGTGCTCGCATAAGATGATCACCCTGTCTCGTTTTCGTACATTCGACTTACCCACACCTCTGGCGCGGTTCCAACCGCCCCAAACTTCATCCAGGCCAATGACTCCGCGCCCTTTCATAATACCTCCGCCCTTTTGCTCAGGTCCGTCATCCCATGAACCCTGAAGTACTCCCGCAAGTTCACGCCCTAGTTCTTCCATCCACATCCTTTCGTCCTGTATCATGTCCGCCGTCACCGGCGCATTGGTCAGCTGCAGCCCCAGTTGAGCCAGAGAAGACCGTATAAATTTCGCTTCCTCTGGGTCAGAAGATGGCACGAACGAAGTCGTCGTGAATAACGAGGATGAAGACAGCGTCACCGCACCGGAGGCATGAGGCGTCTGCACCGGTGCAGAGGCCGCGTGGTTCATAGTAGAACCATTGTTGGATGCACCAAGTTTCTCGTTCAATTCGGCGGCCAGATGGACAAGGTCCTGAGCTTTCACCATCAAACCTTCTAAATCTTTAAATGCATCGGATAATTCCGTTTCTGTGGTTAGCGCCGAGGTCTCGACGTTGCGTAAAATGCCATCTAGCAAGTTCGTTCAATGCCACACCCACAAGCAAGACGCAAATTAATTTACCAATGCCCAACCGTCGCAGAGATCCCGGCGTTGACCCTCCATCAGGAGACGCGGCACCGAGGCTAGAAGTACCACTTCTATGCCCTTTGCCAATCTGCCTGCCCTGGATAAAATTTTAGGAGCGGATCTCTTGAACGACGTCGGTGGACGAACCTCCCACGCTCTAGCTTTCAAAGCTCGTCTAAGAATCGTATAAAACGACTTGTCACCACCTTTACGGAAGCTCAGTTTAATGAGAGGATTAGCAGGGTCCGAGACATCGTCCTCGATGAGTGGAGATCCAGGTCGAGATGACGGCGCAGACTTGCTACTAGTCCCAGAGTCGCCCAGGACGGATGGCAGTGGGGTAGAACAGATCTCACAGTTTCGAAGTGAGGGATGATTCAGAAATGTGCATGCCGTGCACGCAATCGGTGATTGCTTGCGAGAGGGTAGTGATGGAGTAGGAGATCTAGACAGCGTCAAAGAGGTGACAGGGAGAGATACGGACAATGCGGGTTGCGAGGCAGACAATGTTAGCGTTCTGGACTGGGGGGAGCCCGACAGCGCGCTTCTTGGCACTCCACAGAGGGCACATATTCGTGCGGCGGCCGGACTAAGCCCCGGGGGATTACGGTGGTTGCACACGTCGCAAACCCAGCTGTCCAAACCATCGGTGGCACTTCCCTGACTACCTGACGGAGTGAAAAATGTCGGATCAAGATGCAGTGTGACTTTTGACGAGGACATGAACAATCCCGCATAGTAATCGGTCCGCATAATGTGCGCGAGATCCAGACTGAATGAATACGAAATTGGTTGATGCGTGTTCACAAAAAAGAGGCGATGGGACGACACATGTACCGTGCCGGACTGGTGACGGGGAGCTTTCTGAAGACTGGATTTAGTGTTGATTGATGGAATGGAATGGAGTGTACGATCAATCGCATGCGGACCCATGGACATCACTGGCGGAGAAAAGTAAAAAGGGACCGAACGTACCCGTCGTATATCCCGACACCCTCTTGGGATGCGAGAAGGTCCTCATCACTATACACGAGTGCTGGGATCGGAATCGTACCGTCTACGGGGGCAGTGAATCGGCGCAGGGCCATAATTTTGGCGCGGGAACGGGACGATCCTGATCTGGTGTGTTCACATACAGATGGCCTTGTGGCCAAGAAGAGGTGACCACGCAGAGAAACGACGACTCTGAATTCCGCCGAAGGAATCTGGCGTCGTCACTGGCGAGTCGGCTTTCCCGTCGACGAGAGGACAAGGCTATTATGCCACGAACGCATGGTAACATTATGTGGGTTGTGGGAACTGACGAGAAGGACGACCTACGTACGCAGATATATTGAAGGTGCTCGAGGTGGGACTCGGATCGCCTCAGGTGAGCTTGAGATGCAGTAATGTGTGCAAGTGAGACGTTCAACAGAGGCGGCCCTCTTTGGTCAGCTTACTGGTGTCATGGCAAACGGCGATACCCGATCGACAACCATGCATTCCAATATAGCGTCGAGACTATGAATATCATTCCTCGCTCCCAGAACTAACTTCCATGTACTCGAGTGCATCGTTGAACAACATACATTCCGTACAGCTCTCGACGCCCGGACTGGTACCCAGAGCGACCTACGTGAATCATGTGTATCATGCGATCTACACACACGATAGCTATCGCACACATGACGAAGACCACCATTGAACAACACGCGATGGGGAATCCGAAACAAACCCCAATCCCCGCTGGGTGTCGACGGGCATACAAGTATACGGGTATCGGTCACTGTCAGGGGCGCATCTCGTGACAGAGCGGGCGGACTCACAATGGATGTCAATGTGTCACTGGAAGCGAAGTGGTCCCGACTACTTCCTTTTCTTTGGTTTCTTCTTCTTTACTCCACCTGTGGCCGGACCGGTCTGCGGAGCAGCCACCGGAGACGCCGCCCGTGGGTGACCTGAATCGCCACTAGGGACTGATTGCTGTGGGGCAATGGATGGGGGCGGATCCGGACGTCTGTTCTGCATCTTTTGCATCAGAGACAGATTGAGCGACTCGAACCGATTGAGGAAGATCGACGAATAAGTTTTGAACTTGATGCACTAAGCGCGGACGACATCAAAAGATGTGTGATGACCCCTTGCAGTGTGAATGATCACATGGATCACATACCGTCGTATCGTCGGTGATTTTGAGGACCAGTTTCCCCTCTAACGCTTTCCATTTTACACAATACCGTGTCTGGGCGAGAAGAGAGATTGGTTGAACAGAGCATGGCTAGTCATAGAACAGACCTTGTTAGGCGACTTGGCGTATAGATTTTCTGCGGCCTCCTGGAATTCCTGCCAGGATGCGATGTACACCATCGCGTCGGCTGGCAAATCCAAACTCGCGCGATCACATCTCAAAAGCTGCGTGACAGCATGTCACTTGTGTGACAATCACGTGCAATGTCGGATCCGAATCCGAATCCGAGATACGACGAGTCTCCGAACAGCTCCGTAGACGTCCATCAACTGTCCTTCATTCTCGTTTTTTTAGGGACTAAAGCTTCCTCCCTAGTTTCAGACATGGCGACTCAACAACCCAAACGTGGGCATTGCTTCGTATTGCACCCAGGCTGTCTACTAATCAGAATCGTCAACCGGAACACCTTGCGATGATCAAATAGCGCTTCCCTTCGTCGCCAACTTCGCTGCCGGCGCCATTGCTGGTGTCTCGGAAATTCTGACTTTTTACCCACTTGGTAGGTTCCATGTTAACTTATTTTGGGGGGTATGACATGAACCCTGTGCCCTCTGCCAGATGTCGTGCGTCCTTATTCCCTGAGTCATACATCCTGTTTTCGATATGGAGTCCATGATTGTAGGTCAAGACACGTATGCAGCTAGAGACCGGGAAAGGCAAACATGGCATGGTCGGCACGCTTACCGCGATTATCCGGGAAGAAGGGTAAACTTCACATAGATTTTCTTTGGCCAAGGCTAAGGATCAACTTTAGTGTAGGCAGGCTGTACAGAGGTACGGCCATGATGTGATGCCCGTTCCGAGTTCCCTGAACGACTCCTATAAGGTTTGGTTCCACCACTGCTATTGGAAGCACCGAAGCGTGCGGTCAAGTTGTAAGTAATAGTTCGTGATTTAGAGCACATTACTGAAAACCCTTACTCAGTGCCTCCAATGATTTCTGGGGGAAGACATACATGAGGATGACTGGTGAAAGTAAAATGACACAACAACTTTCTATTCTCACCGGCTGCAGTGCTGGTGCTACCGAATCTTTCGTCGTCGTTCCGTTTGAGCTTGTCAAAATCAAGTAACTTTAGCGATATTTTCTACTCTTCTTTTGTCGTGCTCATGGTTCATCGCAGGTTGCAAGACAAAACAAGCACTTTCAAGGGCCCATTAGACGTCGTTAAGCAGGTTGTTAGAAAAGAAGGCTTACTCGGGCTCTACGCCGGAATGGAGGCCACATTCTGGAGGTGGGACATCTGCTCAATCGATATATATTGCTCAAGCCTTTTGTTGACAGACACTTTTGGTGGAACGGAGGATACTTTGGATGTATCCACCAAGTGCGTGGCCTGATGCCAAAGGCAGAAGTAAGCTAGTTCCCCTTCTCCCAAACGTTTTATGGAATGACGATGGCAGACCCCTCAAAGCGAACTGTTCAACAATTTTGTCTCGGGGAGTGTGGGCGGTTTTGTTGGCACAGCGCTGAATACCCCATTTGATGTACGTACAGGTGCACATGCCAGTTGACCAAGACTGAGTCATTTATTTCGTAGGTGGTCAAATCACGCATCCAGGGTGCCACCAAGTCCCCAGGAGTAATACCCAAATATAACTGGACATACCCTGCGTATGCTCGCTTTTCCTTATTCTTTGAGACATGTTTTAAGCACTGTGGCTAGGCTCCTCACAATAATGCGCGAAGAAGGACCAGCGGCGCTTTACAAAGGTTTCGCGCCCAAAGTGCTTCGACTTGCACCAGGTGGTGGTATTTTACTTCTAGTTGTCGAGTTCACACTTGGTGTGTTCAGGAAGGGTGCGTTTTGATAGCTTTGTACATGCATGGTCGCTGATATGTCTGTGTAGCTTTGGGTCCACCATATATATAAAATGTCCATCGTTATATCTGGGCGTAGAGGTTGAAGCAATTAGACGTACGATTTAATACCAGCCCAATAAGCAGTAAGCGCGTAAGACTGAAACATGATATCTTGTTGCACAGCCACGTTTGAGATAAAAGGCTGACGCCGCACAGGGGGTTTTTTCTTTGTCGACCGACATCAAGACCGCCATCAAGACCGTCATGTCGACCGCCAGCCGCCTTCCGTTCGTGCCCGCTGGACGGGGTGACAAACGGTCCCCTTGTCCAGCCCTCAATGCACTGGCGAACCACGGCTATCTGTAAGTACTAAAATATCATTCGTTTCGAGCTTAGCTCAGAGCCCAAACAGTCCCCACAGCGGCAAGGACATCGGCTTCTGGCAACTCGTGCAGGCTGTCCGCTCCGTCTACAACTTGTCGTTCCCACTCGCAGCCCTGCTCGCGCTTGTTGGTATCCTTCTCTGTGGTAACGCCCTGCGCCTCGACCTCGACAAGCTCGCGCTGCACAACAGGATCGAGCACGACGCATCCCTCGTTCATGGCGATGCGCTCGCCGGGCACGCCGAAGCGCCCATCCCGGTCGACCCCACGCTTCTGCATACCTTTTTGTCACAGGCGAACGAGAAGCAGGGGCTGAGCCTCGATGCGTTTGCACAGCTGCGGGTGGACAGAGAAGCGAGGCTGACGTCCCCGTTGGACCCGCTCCACTCCGAGATTGGCACGGGCGAGGCCGCGCTGTGCTGGCTGCTGCTCAAACAAGAGAATGGGCACGTGCCGGTGTCGACGCTCGAGCAGTGGTACGGCGAGGAGCGTATACCGGACGGGTGGGCGCCCCCCGCTCAAGGCGTCGGGCTGTTGGATGCGCGCCAGACAGCCAACGAAGTGGCGAGTAAGATGGAACAGATTAGGCGTCGGTAATGCAGGAAATTAGGGAGGCATCACTGCTGTTCTTGCGGTGCTTGTGCGAAAGAAAGCTCGATTACTGTAGTCCTATACATATTGTTGTTACACCAGTACTTAAGCTAAAGTTTCATTGGCTGTCTCCGTACACGGTGGATTATACGGATGTGCTGCGCCGACGCCCGCAGCACGCAGCCGGTACTGTGGCCTTTGACTTGCGAGGGCGCAGCGCTCCGTAGCACTTTGCACCACCTCAAGTTAGCACCGGCCGTTGAGCTTATAAGCGACTGTGAGCATGGAGCTATCAGCCCTATTCACCCAGTGTCCGCACGCTATAGTCTATCATGGTGAGCTCGATTTGAACATCCATGTGCATTGGCAGATGCTTATTGAACGCGTCCCACGGACACTACAGGCCCCGTCCGGCGTCGAACCCACAGATGCGTGCGTCACGACGTACCAGCAACTCAAGTTGGGCAAGAAATTTAGATACATCCTCTTCACTATCAACGACAGCCTGTCCGAAATCATCGTCGAGAAGGCGCACGAAGAAGGCGCGTCGTCTGCGACGCCGACGACGACCTACGAAGCCTTTGTAGAGGCGCTGCCCAAGGACGCTTGCCGCTGGGCGGTGTATGATTTCGAATTCGAAAAGGAGGATAGGAAGAGGAACAAACTGTGCTTCATGTCGTGGTAGGTCTTGTTTCCATTGACGCTCCCGTCGAGAGGGGAGAGGGACGGGGGGAAGTGGTGGGGATAGGTGATAGAGGGGAGGCACTCTTCGCTGCTATTGACACACGGTCATCTCGTCTAGGTCTCCCGACGACGCCACGATCAAGGATAAGATGTTGTTTGCTTCCTCGCGAGAGGCCCTCAAGCGGAGGCTAGATGGTGTCGCCTTTGAGGTGCAGGGAACAGAGCGTTCCGAGATCAGCTACGAAACTGGTTCGTCGTTTCCACCCTCCCCATCTCATGGGAGAGGAGAGAGACACCGTCGCGCATACGCTGATTCCTTCCGTTCCTTCCCCCCTTTTTTTGCCGATTCGCAGTACTCGCCAAAGCGTTGACATTCGCCCATTAAGACGTTCCGGGTTGCTCCTATACACACCTATTTTTGCCCAAGATACGCATCGTCTAATATCGACTCCATTATCTCGATCGTTTCTGTGTATATCAGGTCTTTTTTTCAATTGAACTTCGAGTGAATGGTGCCTTGCTGATCTTGCGGAAACGAGCTTGTGTGATTCTCCACCTCCCCACACCGGCGTTCCGTCGGGGTGCCCCATGATCTTTTTTTCTTCTTCTCATGACCGGGTCCCAGTCAACGCTGACCCTGGGTAATCCAAAATAACATGCGAGGGGGTTTGATAACGGCTGTTGGTGTTAAGTATGGGAGTCGTACAGAGCGACATCATTTCACCAATTTGACTCTTGCAAACCCATGTGGAACTTGTCGTCAAAAGGCCGTTGAAAAACAAACAAACGAAAAAAGACAATTGGACTACACCGTATTCGTTCGTTCACATGTCATCGAAAAAAGAGGTAAAGGTACTACTCGGCACCTTCGTTAATTTCATGAAACCTTTTTTTCGTCTCAGTTGCTGCAGATATGACGAGCCATCCCCCACTGAGTGGACCGCATCAACTTGCCTAGAGAGCCTAGACCCAAATACAGAAAAACTCAAGTTTTGGTTCCGTCCCGTACCAACACGTCCCACAAAGTGCCAGCTAAGCTCCGGCTGAGCGCTGAACTTCAAAATCGGGGTACCGACTTGTGGGGCCCAGTATGGCCATACTTGGTCGGTATATCATGAAAGTGCCAGTGCCAACGCGAAAAGAACGACGGGGATTCGGGCACAATGATGTATCCCCAAATGGTTTGTGCCAGGGGTCGTTGAGAACTCGGGTGGGCGACAGGTTTATGAGAAAGCCTGGTTTTCTTCCCCTATGATAACGCAACATAATCTTTCCCAGTGTGACTCAATACCCCATAATAAGTAGTTAGTCGCATGAGTCGCAAATCATTCAAGCCCTCGTCTACAGTTTTGTCACATTATCAGCGACCCTTAGATTGCATTCGAGGCATACATCTCTAGTGTTCGGACTGGTCAAAAAGGGCCAATTCGATAGTTCTCTGGTACGTTCCTCACCCGCCTTCCCGATATCATTCATATTAACCGACAACCGTGGGTCTACGTTACCTTCCTTCTATCTATGGATTCGACGGGGATCAAAGTGTCCCCCATGAGATACTCGCCTGCGGCACAGATGCCAGCGGACCACACCAACAAGAGAGACGTGATGCAAAAGAAGCTGATGGATTGCCCAATCTCCAACCAGGACCCTATCGCACGCATTTCAAGTTAGTCGTCTCAAAGGAGCTGGGAGGTGCCATGTCTTACCGGTGTCCGTCACATCCAAAAAGAATGACATTGTCATTCCTACAGGTGCAATCAGAAATCGGACAGTCGTGCGCAAATCCAACATGGTAATCGTGCTCACCATCAGTAAGGGTCAGTGCCACAAGGAAGAGGGAGAAAGGGGGCAAGCTTAAACGGGCATTGAGGGTTGCAAAAGCTGCTGACAAGATCACGTATGGTACGACGATCTTGAATATCTGCGTAGACAGGTCAGTGGGTATATGCGGCCAAATTGGAACACGAACCAGTAGGGCTGCCATCAGAAAAGGGTTGAATACAGGCACAAGACGATACACGGGTTCTAAATAGAAGGAACTGGAGGCACTGTAGATCATGTTGTGCAGAATAAGATACACGGAACGTACGATATAGACGCAACGCTGAGGGTGGAACATGTTAAAATGGTGAACAATCGAACATCGTACGAGCGTAACATACTTTCCAGTCCCAAAGAAGGCAACCTGCACGAAAAATAAGAAAAACAGGGCTATCCGTACATCGTCCGCTTGGAAGCGATAAGCGTTTGACCGGACCCCTTTAGTCGCGGACCCGTTGATACCCAATGGTTGTCGAATAACTGCTTCAACCTCTATCCACAGCAGTAAATTGCATGTAAAAGCAGAGTAAAAGAGACCTTCAATGGATATCGACAACATAACAAAACAAACTGAGAATGCCAGGAAGAATGTCATGATTTTGGTCTTTGGGGATTGATGTTGCACTTTGAATATGAATGGGTATAATGATGATATCACTGGACGATCAGAGCGAGGTTACAAAATAGCATAATGATCGCAGTGAAAATGAATCACATACTAAGAGTTAACCATGCCGCAAGCCGATTGAAAGGTGGTAAGCCATTCTTGGCTTGCAAGCTGACAACGGAACTAGCAGTGACCACCATGGCAGTGACGAGAAGGCCCATCTTCCGGAAATTAAGCGAGAACAAACAGTACGCATTAAATTATTCACTGACTTGGAAAAGCGTAGAGGCTCTGTTATTCCCGAAGGCCGAATGTGAGTCAGATGGCCAAGTTAACACAGCGCCTAAAAAGAGCATCGTAGCACCACCAAACAAACTAGAAAACTCGTCAGCATTGCACAAGCTTGATCTCTCGGGACATACATTGTTGAGAGGCTTTCCTTCTTGTCAACTGAAAGGAGAGGGAAGATGGCGGTGATTAGGCAACTCAAAGTCCACTGTAGAGCAAGTTTCCAATTCCGAGAGAGCACTGAGGATGGCCAAACAAAACATGGCCATAAGACTCCAATGATGACAAAACCAACACTCCATATAGAGCGATAGGTGTATGCAGCCTGAAGTGTAATTGTGAATCAAAACTTCAGTACGAAGAAATGCACTTACTACCATACTCTGAAGTGAAACGACAAGAAGCAACCCATAAATGAAAAGATGGCGGAAGGAGAAAGAGGATTGGGACAAGGCTCTGAGCAGCGCAGGCGCTCCTCGCAGGTAGAACTCTCTCCAGAAATAGCAGGGGAATCCAACGTAAACGTAAAATGTCCATGGCGAGTTCTGTATCCAGAAGGCGAGTGTAAAGCTAAAGAATATCGAGAGAGTGAATACATCGACGACCCGGTTGCCGTTAGCTGGCATTGGTAAGTTGTCAAGGGCAGGGATGAGGGAAATGGAGGCATAAGCAGCCCATCCAACATACGCTACAATGACAATAGAACGAATCAGGAAACGATCGTAGCTAGAAATCTTGTCAGACCGGGTAACAATAGGATCAAACTAGGCTAACGTTTCCAGGTAGCGTAAGCCTTCCAAACAGGTGTTGATTAACTGCGCAGATTGTTGGCGTGTTTGATTCCATTGTCCTCCTCTGAGTGATAGTTCGATGGATGCAAGTTTCTGGATGCGGGCTGGCACCCCGGAATCGTCCACACCTTCGAGAAGAGCAAATGGTTTATAGAATAGAGCGTTTGCTTGCTTGAGTTCTTGGGGAAATGAGAATCTACATTTAATGGCGAATTTCAACTCACCATGCTTTATACGGTAGTGTTCCAACATGACCTGGGTATTGACTAATGCCATACGAGCAAGGGCCTCCTCTCCTCCAAGAGGGTTAAGGAAGCCAGGCTGTGTACAGTCCACGTCAGGTAGAATGCCGACCGAGTTCACTGGCCAATCTATGCCAACAAGTGACGCCATTAGAGGAGCTATGTCCGCTTGAGAGATGTCTCGGCGGAGTACGTGCTCTAACATCCATGGCCGCGAGAAATCATCATGGGAGGAGGGTGAGGAATTGGGCAGAGGACCCCGAATGCCTTTGCCCCATGCAATAAGTGGTGTCCGAGTGTTATCCGGATCTGAGAAATCCGATGAAGACCCAACTTGCGCGTGCAAAAAGAACACTCACCTCCATCACCATGATTGCCTATTCTAGACATGCCATGATCTGCAGTAAATACGAAACTTGTTTCTTCGTCCCCGTAGAAATCAAAGAAGAGTTTTTCTGCCTCGCGAACAATATTGTCCACAACTCGGATGTTGTTCATATACTCCTGTTGATCTACTCGAGTGTGATAAATTACGACTAAGTCATAATGCTTACCTCCGAATGAGGACGGTAAGAGTGACCGGTGGTATCCAACCCTAGGAGATGCATGAAAAATATCACTTTGTCTTCGCGCAAGTGCGAGTTTAGCGTAGCATCTTCTGATGCATTTCGGAATAGTACATGAAGCTGATCCAACACCCACGTGTCGAGGGTTGTTGCATCTGTACATCTCTTTAGACTCGTACCTTAAAAACTCAGTGTTAAGTCAACCTTTTGTGAAGTCTTCTGCTTCCTCATCATAGCACCACGAGCGGACTTTCCCAGGAGTGGCTCCCTTTGCAAACATTGGTAAGATATCCGGTGACCCGAACGAAAAGGTGTGACTTGATTGATTGAACACTGAGTCAAAGTCCACCTTGGTCGGCTATAGTCAGCGAAGTGTTTCGACTTTATTTGGACTTCTTACTGGATTGGTTTTCCAGCCCTGTGATTGGAACACTGCGGTCATGGACGGTATATAAAATCGCGTTCATGTCTGACCTTTGTGACTGCTGAGACATCTTCGTACATTCCCCCTGTGTATCCAAATGTAAAGAGAGAGAAGGCGTGGTGCTTTTGGAAACACACCTATGATAGCAACATGTCCTGGACGACTCTCGGTAGGTACCCTGGTATGAGATACTCCGAAGGCACCGCGTTTCTCCACGATCGACCTCAGGTGTGGAGCAACTATCTCTGGCGCAGAATCAATTGATGAAAACCCGTTGGGAGTGAACAAAAGGTCAGCTCGAAGGCCATCACCTATTCAAAACTATTAAGGATGACGTGATACACATGCATACGAGCAAACATACCCACAATGAGCACTAGGCGCCTAGATTCTCCGGGACTTGAACCATAACGCGTCATGCCATGAACAACAGGGCTTCGGAAGTAGCAATCGAATACAGTCGCAATAAACAGGATGTGGAATATGATTCCAAGGATGAGCAATTTGGGAACATGGTAACGACTCGGATTTGGCATGTGGCATTCAATACCGTGTTTTTCTCGGGATTCTGGGGAGCGAAGCTGAATGGAAGTTCGGGTTTTGTGACTCTGGCAGGTCAGTTGAATTTACCCACGGCATCACTCAAAGTTCCCACTTAATTAACGGAAGCTCAGCGCTCGGCGACTTAGACTGGGTCCCAGCTGGTCCCACTGCCGCATTTCTGCTACCAAACTATGGTCCCTTTTTCCGCGCCAAGTATTTAGGCGTTTTAGGTGAACGGTGATATATCCCGAAGACGGATACTTTTATTGTAGGGCTCAATGAGAGCCCCCAGAGCCCGGAAATAGAAAACAACCTATGTACCTACTTTCACTGATTCACTTAGATGCAGCTCTTTGTTTGGATGACTAGCACGCCATCGAAGATTCGAGGCATTCCCACTGGACTCAACCCGCCGTATAGAACTCTCCCTGAAAGGTAGACCGCCTACCACAAGTACTAGCCTCCTGACTTCACTAGCATCTTCCTCCCGTAATGACTTCAGCTTTCGCCTTTCTTCCACAGATCCTCCCACAAGTACCGCCAGAAGTGGAACCGAAAATCTCTAACCTTGCTACCGACTTGGACGTGCTCTTGGAGTGTGATAATTTGATTTCACTGGAATTGCCTCGCATGCTCGTCAAGCAATTGGAATTGCGGAAATTAACAGACTTTCCACCCAAAATGCAGCATGACTCTTGTTTTCAGAACGTGGAATGAACTTTGCTCGGAGTCGAAGAAATCAATTAGCTCAATGTCCAAGTCATATTATGAAATTTGAACGAAGTAGGCGCCATTATAAACTTATAACGAGTCACACATGGGATTTGCAACAAGACCTACATCGTACTAGTACAAGCAGAAATATCAGTCATTCGGGATCGCTACTCTACCACCATTTGACTCTGGCGGGTTTTAGCATCCTGGTCAACAGTGATATTCCCGAGGGTCAGAGACAATCATTTAAACAACGAAAAGAAGCGCACATCATGATTGCCACCATCGAAATCGTCTTCAGAAAGCAGTTGTCCATCAAGAAGTTTACCCATGTGGGTCTGCGTAAAGCGCATTCCCTTCCGTCGAAGGTTCATCAACGTTCTCACGGAATCCATCGGGGAGTTTTGGAACGTGTTCAGCGTGGACCGCAAGCCCACCGGTCGAGTGCTCGGCGAGATGAACCCGTCGCACCCAACCTCAATACCTTCCTCGTTCTGCAGGTCCCTTGCGTACAAGCACAGGAACCGACACACCCGGATGTACGTCTCGTAGTCCTTCAGGTAGAGCTGCCCGGCAAACACGTTCAACTGATCCATGAGCGACAAAGGGGGCGTCCACACAGTTGGGACTGTTGGAATGCTGTAGAAGGCAAGGCCATCGCATGGTTTCATGGACCTGGTAACGCGAGGAGTGTATAGATGGAGGTGAACATGCTCGCTTGATCTTATGTAAGGTATCAAGTGATTGACTTCGCATGGGCTTAGAACGATGAGCAGTTCCTTATCTCTTCTCGCGGAAACGACCCAGTGAACAGGGCGCAAGTACTCATCTATCTTTCCTGATGAGCTGATGACTTTCTGGAACTCCGTTGTTGCCAACACAAGGGGGCTCCAAAAGTGTGCCTCATCGGTAGCTGCAGAAGTCGCATTGAGCGTCTCGAAAACTGGGCGGAATACAGTGGTGTTTTTCGGAACAATTCCCGTCTCTACAAAGGCAACAACATCCGGATGGACCGTTGCGTCTTGGCTCGCGGGTGGCACCTTTGAGGGTCGTTCCACTTGTCTTTCGCGTTCCGCTTCATGAACGACCTCCCGCTCTTGTTCTTCATCCATGTTCACATTGTGTAGCGACGGAACTCCAAGCTCGACACATCGCTTTTGAATTTCCGGGTCGATCAATACGGTAGGTCCCGAAGCGTTGCGGGGTCCATAGAGGTCTTCCAACCTCTTGGCTTCCGGCTGCAACCACTCGTCTGACAGCTCTTTCGCAGAGAGCTGACTTCTGCAGAACCTCGTCCAAGAACTGTATCGTGCCGCATGTTCTGTCCCTTGTTGTGCCCATTGAGGCATCCGCTGCTGAATCTCCTCGCATGTCTCATGTATAGCCCAGTTAAGGATATCCGAGGCCTCGATGATGTTTGAAGGGTCTCCGTCTTTACCGGCTACGGCACGGATGCGCCGATCGACCTCGAGAGGTGCAAAAAACATGACGGAATGACCGTAGCCGAGCTTTCGCATCCGCATGCAACCTATGAGCAACAAATGGTTGGATCTGTGGAATGAAATAACATACTAAGACTTAATTATACTCACCTTGAGTCAAACGATCTTTGGTGACTTTTGGACCCAGTGTGACGGCAGCGCGGAATCCGCTTGGAAATTTTATGTCGGTTCCGCGTGTGTGCGCATCATCAAGATACACAACACACTGGTCCAGCTGCTGCGCGAATGGTGACGATAGAAAACGCTGTGTGCTTCCGTCTCGTGTGCGTACCGTCAGCTCGTCATTCTCGTTGAAATAAATCGCAGCAGAAGCACCCAGGTAGATGTCCAGCCATGCCTTGGCCAGTTCATGGTTCCGCAGATCGAGCATCTGAGCGCCGACATCCAAGAGGACACGAATCTCACATCTCTGGGCAACTAGGATGTCGAGGAACTCATACGTGGTTCGCCGCTCGCCGTTCTCTTTAGTCATGCACATGTAATGGTTGTTTTCCGGCTGTAATAGGTACGATATAACCTTGGCATTGGTCCCTCGCTGATGATCAGGGTCGTGTTGAGTGATATGGAGGGGTAGCAGATCGTGACCGTCATTCGTTCCCGAAAATCCTGTAGACAGGGTTGAGCCAGAGAACTCAAGCGATCCAGGGGGCTCTCGTCCTCGGTGACTTACCGGTCAATGGATGCTTTTTTTTCTCTGCCAAATCCCAGCCTGAACATGATAGCTTTGAGGGAAATGTTTTGGCTTCTCTCGGGAATACGACGTTCGAGAGGTAGAAATCGACTGTTCCTCGATTCCGCGAGAACAATGGAAAAAGAAACGCATTCCATTGTTCCAATGACTCGGTGTTGACCCCGCTCAAAGTCCGTAGAAATTCGGGCGCGTCGGAGCAGTTGCGAACCCAAAGATCGTAGTTCAACGGCGGGTCGTCTTGTTTGAGCAAAACTTCGAAAGAAAGTCTCAGCTGTTCTTCACTGAGACCACCGTAGTAGTACGATAGACATGTGAGGATGATGGCAACGTCCGGATGCCCAAACTCGGCCCTTTGTGCTGGAACGTCCTTCGCTCTATACGGAACTGCGAGCATGGTGCGCGATGGGGCAAGGCCGTAATCTACTCGCCATCGTCGCCGAGCGAAAGCAAACAAAAGAACGCCGCCAGCCAAGAGGCCCCGCAACAGCAACAGACCACCCCACCGAGAAAAGTGCTGAGTATACTCTCGCACCAATTGGACCTCCTCGGGATGAACACGCTCGCACGATATGAATCTTTTAATCGCGTCCGAATCCCTCAGACCCGGGCGGAGCTGGCTCAAGCCATAGTTGGGAAGCATACCATTGATTATATCCTGGACTATCCATGTGATCAGCTGTTGACCAGCGCCTTCGTGCAAGATACGGAGGTGGGGGAATGCTCCGGACGGACCGCGTTCATACTCAACTCCAAGCGGGAAATGGTCTCGAAGGGAAGATGCGTGTTCGTTCACAAGGCTGAGGACCTGTTGAATGGTGGTCCATCGCTCGGGGGAACCCTCCACGTGCTTCTGAAGGCCAATGGTGTATACCAGTTGATACCGAACGTCAAGGATTTCGTCGCTTTCGTCCAGAATATCTCGTGAATGTGAATGAAGCCACCTCTGAAGATTCAGCAAGTGGTGCGCCAGCCGAACGTCTTTTTCTTGGGGAAGCTGCTTCTCCACGCTTACTAGCCTGAGCGATAAAACGTGCTCCGGCTGGACGATGATAATCCCTCGCTCCCTCATGCATTCCGACATAATCTCATGGAGGGCAGCCACTTTCTTATGATCGGCGTGCAGTGAACGAGAGAATGGGAGGAAATATATTCGCCTGTTGTTAAGTCCGCCGAGGCGATCCGCAAGGAGGTAAAACATCTGCGCCGTTAACGCTTTCGGAACAATGACGCGGACCAGTTGAGCGCCATCGGCAAGATCGACGGCGACGATAGGGACAATCACGGAGGACTTTCCTTCCCCCATGTTGAGTTGCATGGCTGTACTGTTACCCGAGCGTGGTGCTATCATCTCATTGGCAACTTCAGCCTGCACAGGGCGAACCAGAAAGTTGCCTTGTAGCTAACGTGGATGAGGAACAAGGCTTCAGCTGGTAGACGCATGCATAATACGAGAAACACACTTGAATCAGCAGCCAGTCAGGGCGCGTTTCAAAGTCGCAGCCTTCGTTCTCTAGTTCCTTCAGGAGGTCTTCACGAAGGTTGTCGAGGTGTAGTTGGATCAATCTTCGAGCACGCTGTAGCTCGAGCGCAAGGAGAGCCAACTTTACGAGATATGCCTTCCAGTTGT
This sequence comes from Fistulinella prunicolor, assembly GCA_038089875.1. NCBI lineage: Eukaryota > Fungi > Basidiomycota > Agaricomycetes > Boletales > Boletaceae > Fistulinella > Fistulinella prunicolor. Next base: position 47,561 of record JBBPLP010000035.1, on the reverse strand, counting down.
CGGAGGGTACGATTGGCGAATTAGAGGCAAGGCAACGGAAAAGTGTATGCGCAGTGATTCGTGGCCATTGACCGGACTGCTCGAGGGCGTGCTCACTCTCGCTTATTGGGCGAAGATATTGCTTGAGATGTTCAAGGGCTTCGGTGTAGCTATAATTGCATTGAGCATAGCGTGCCTGAAGTGACCTTGTGGTAGGCAGCTTCATCGTCCCCTGAGCCCCAAGGGGCAGTTCGCTTCCGAAGTAGTCTGCGCTAGCACGGAGGGCGGAGATAAATCGTCGTTGAAGTGTATTCCCTGCGTTCGACTCAACTGCAGCAATTAGTTGCTGCAACGGGGCATATCCAGAAAGTAATGCGCTCTCAACACCGCGTGCGAGTGGTGGTGGTGCAGGTCTGGAGAATAGCTGCTCCACCCTAAGTGACCACGGGGTGCGAGAGGGGATACACTGGGGGAGATCGAAGGAGTACCGAACAGTGGCCGGAAGGGATACCTGAGAGTGTGTAGTATTCAGAATCTTCTGAACACGGGCGAGGTGCTCTTCAAGCTTGAGATTGCGATAACAGTTGGCGAAGAGGCTCTGAACATTAGATGTCAATTCCGCGACATTATATAAATTGGGGTTGAGTGAGCACTGTGGCGGTGTCTCGCATGGCCAAGCGCTCAACAGTTGTTCGACGGCCGCATTGGTTTCGAGATTTCTTCTGTCATTATACATCTTGCCTTGACGTTTTCGCAAGTCGTTGGAACTTTCTCCGTGATTCGCAGACTCTGTGCTTTCCGGGCTATTTTCGAAAGGGTTGGCACACTCGGCAACGTAACTGCGCAGGGCAGCCGAGTGAGGACGATATCCTCGAGAAAGATCGTAGGTGTCATAGTGTGGTGGATCCTCCGAATAGAACTGCGAATCCATTGCAAAGGCTACGAGCGCAGGGACTAGATCGCTAAGTGTTGGGGACGCATACGCCATGGCAGGTAGTGAGAAGAGCAGTTGAAACCATTTTCCTCCATCACTTCTTCGCAGGAGATCATATGCCTTCAACCAGATCAATGGAAGGTCTGGAGCTAACCACGATCTGTCATATCGGAGAGACAGAGCGGCATTCCCAGACACGGCCTTCGTCCATGATTTCAACTGTTTCAGCACGATATCCTTGTTGGTCTTTGAGTTGGGAGTCCGGCAATAAACGACAGTCGCTGCAGTATGAGCGCGATGTTCTCCAGATGCAGCCTCCACTAGGTCTCTGGCAGTGTACCGGACGTCAAAGTTTTCTCCGGAATGTTGCTCGGAAAAGTCGGATGGGAATAGATACACTGCTCGTTGTACGCTGCGTTCTAGTAGGCTCTCGTCATAACACGGGAATGATTTCAATAACGTGCCCGATTGGCCTTCGTGGAATAATTGAACTCTTTCGTAGTGCTCCTTGATGGCTTTGGAAACGAGGTACAATCTGTGATGCTGAGAATTCACCGGAAGATAGCACCATGACACCGTCTGTACGCGTTGGGGATATTGAGGATACCACGAACGTGAAGGACATATGGATGCGATTGAATGAAGGAGCTCTGCATCACGAGCGCCGGCCCTCATGATTGACCAGCAACTGGCGGACTGGAGTAGGGACAATGCTTCTTCTGTACCCGACCTGCCCGTAAGGGGATCTGTGCCGCATCCGCTAGTCAAAGCATGCAGGTAAGCACAGTAAAGCCTGTTCGTCAAACTGGCATTCCCTGCCAAGCAACACAGGTCGGCGTTAATTCTATATGTCTGGTACGTGACCCGCCGAAGGGCGAAAGCATCGGTGTCAATCTCGACGAGAACGTGATGACCATCCATCCGGAATGAGATTTTGCCCTCAGGGACGAGGACACAGCGTGGGACAATTTCATCAGCGTAAACATCTCTAGACTTTGGCCGAAGGACAAGTTGATTGACCAAACCGAAGAATGTCCCGATAGATTGGTTCTTGTCATAAATCATTCCCCGGAGGTTGTGAGATTGAAGGTCCCCATCATCGTCAACGTAAAAGGTAAGACCATAGCGGAGTAAAACGACAGTTAGCCGTGATGATGACGAAGGTTGGCTAGAGTCGATCGGGGACACACTAACGATGAGATTCTGCGGGGTATCGAGTGGCTTCAAGAGATTAGAAACCATGTCCCAGGTTTTGCTTCTGGTGTCTACAAGGACCTCGTGGCCTCTTTGCATCCGGTATCGCCCGGGCGTGCAATCTATCCTCCAGTTCTCTGGTGAACCCTTCCAACGGTTGTTAAGGGAACGAATCTCCATGACGGATGTAGAAAGGTTTAACCAGTGAGCATGGTCCTCGACCAATACTGCTGGTAAGTCTCCCTTCAGCGTTTGTGGAGGAATGAGCTCGATAATTTCAGAACTATTCGTGGCAACAGCTCGTATCACGAGATCTTTGTCTCTGAGGGAAAAGTAGACCTACGCACGCCACCTAAGTTCTCATGCATAACCCACACCTCTGCAAACACGCTCACCTTGTAGTTGGAGACCCTACCCTTTGTTGAGTAATCCATCCCTGGAAGATCAGCAGGTATCACCTCCAGTACTTGCTACAACAATCATGAGTAACCTGCGTTGCTTTGAACATGAGAATACATACCTTGCCAAAAAATAAGCTGTACAGTGAATGGCACTGAATTTCGCTCGGTAGTCTCCCAATCGGCTTCCCACCAACCAACAGCGACCCATCAAGTAGATTGAAATGTATCACTTGCGAGCTCTGGCTGGCGATCGGTGCGGTAGTGCACGAGAACCAGCGTGAATTCGGATTCTGTAATGGGACCCACTTCGAACCTGAACGATAGTCAGGCCAAAACCAGCAGACTGCAAGGCTGATGCCTTGATCACGGTTATCAGCCTGAATAATGCTGCTTACGACACTCTCGAGAGTAAGGGATAGGCGGCGATTCCGATGAAGGAGTAATCGCGAGTACGTTGGGAGAGAAGAGACATTAGCGGGGGTATGGTGGTGTATTAATATAGCGGAAGAAAGCAGAACCTTCATGTCTTCCGCAGTGTGAAGGAGTTCCAAAATCATGGTGGGATCGACATCGAACGTGCTTCGACAAATAGCGGCAGCATCCCGCAAAAACCCTCTGAATTCTTCATCGCCTGGCGCCTTCGTGAGTTTATCTGAAAGTTCCTGTACCCAGGAGAACACCTTGCTACGCGTGGCACGAAGAAGTTCCAGTGCCTTGTGTAAGATAGTTCGATCGGGGCTAGACGCAAGTAGACGACGGAGCAGGAAGGAAATGGTATCCATTGTCACCGCTTCAAGCCAGTTTGCTTCAACGTCCCGCAGGAGTTTCTCGAGCTCCTCCAGAAGTGCGTGGCAGAATAATGGTTGCTGTATCTCCTGATGCCACGTCCATTCCGCATCTGAGAGTGGCCCAGCTTGAGAGACTGCTTGAGCCAATAGAAAATGGACCTCGTGACGATGGAAGGTCAACGATCGACCTCGAAGTTCCCGCAAAATGTTGAGCCATTGAAGTAAGCTGCCACTACGCAAATGTCCGAACGCAATGAATTCATGGATGGAGAGATCCTTGTGGCAGTCGGCTTGGTCTGTCATGACTTCGTTGGACGTATGAGAAGTGGCATCGATATATTTTTGCAGATTCTGATAAGGCCCGCCTTCAAGCTGGTAGGTGCAATATCCGCGTCTTCTGATGTCTTCATGACCTAGCGCTTCTGAGACGGAAACACTGGTACTGCCATCGAAACCAAAGAATTTCAGCCCATTTATAACGCAGACATATTTCTGCGTAGTGGGAATAGACGCTGGGTTGTAACGTGTATTAACAAATGGTTTCGTGCTGGAGGCAAGGGTGATACGTGATCTTGGATGCTGTTTGAGATAAGGAAGGAGTGTGGTATATTGAGAGAGCTGGATATAGGGAATTTTTTTGTCGACAGATGGAGTGCAAAGATCGACCAAGAGATGGAAGGTGGCGGAGCGCCACATGTTGAATGAGATTGGACAATCTAACTCGAATATGACAACCTCAGCTTGGAGCTGCTCCTCCGGCAACGGCCACTCGTGAATGTCTATGCGCATCGAGTCATATTGTCTTTCATAGGAGCATTTTTCGCACGAGCGCGGGTCGTACTCTTTGCCATGCCGATCGACGGCAAGTTCGTGGTCGACCTCGGCGGCCTTTCGCTGAAGCTTGGCATGACTAGCATTGGCTTCCTCAAGTTCAGCAATCTTACGGCGGACTTCCTCCTGGGCTACCTCTTCGATTTGGGCCTTGAGACGCTGAAGATGTAAAGACCCTTTGTAGAAACGGGCCGCGAAACCGTCTGAAGTGATTGTCAAGGAAAACACTGACCATCCAGTTCTCGACGACGAATGGCGGTGAGAGATATACTGGTATGCGCAGCGAAGGCGATGTAGACACCCTCTCCTGCAAAATAATAGATCTTCAAGAAGACTTGTGGGAACCTCCGGAGAGTAGTCCGCGAGCATGGGAATTTCCTTGATAGCTATTTTGTCGAGCGCAATCCAAAGCTCAATCGTGGTTAACACCATCACTGACAAGAGTTCTGGGTTATTCTTGTACATTTTGCGCGCACGAGAGGAGTATTTATCTGCCAAGATCTCCAATTTTTCGCAGGCTTCGTCGTTGTTTGTGACTTGACAAACCCAAGCATCAATACCCTGCTCGACTGCGCGCTCTACATCATACAGGGCAACATAGGGTTCGGAACGATATGCAGCCTCAAAAAATACCCCATCAGAGGACAAAAAGTCTTTTAAGGCACCTCGAGGACGATGTTCGGGGTGAAAATGAGTGTCGGGAACACCGACAACCCGGTTAGCAAGAGAGTTGCTAAGGTGGTCGCGGCTATTTAGGAGTGAAAGCTGAATGTCTTGAGTTAAATTGAGCTGAGGAGGGGCCCAGAGTGGGGATATACGCTGAGCGTCCTGGACCTGTTCCCACCTCTTCTCGAGTGTCGATCGGAGGGAGGTGCATGTATGTAACACGGGGCGGGAGAGCCAGTGTGGCGCGAAAGAGCCAAGCTTCCGGAGGCGTCGGCTGATTTTGGCTGACATGGCGTGGAGTAGGTCATTAGAGAGGTCTGCGGAAATCTCTTCCTTCGCAAGGGAACACATGAAGAAGAGCATGAACGTCTTGTAGGTATGATTTCCAGGGGTTGATCGTCCGAGCGAGGTCTGAAGAGACACTCTAATAAGAAGCCAAAGCGACGAGCGCCGCCACAGCGACCCGGAGTCACTCCATACGACATCATCTCCCACGCGTTTACTAATACGAGAAATGTTGGCGGGGCTACCGACACTTCTCAAGATGCCAGTAAGTAATTCCGTGATATAACGTGGATTGGTGTCCCAGGTTTCGAAGCCAGCGGATTGCGCTTCCTGGCTTGTTGGCGCAGCATCAAGGACATCGTTGTTCATATGAACGATGAAGTTGACTAGTTCGGAAAGGAAGTCCTGGTCATCAAACACGACGGTGGGGATCTCTATAGCCGGCCCAGGGTATGAGCAGATGAGCTTTCCTTGGGAAGTCATCACATCCTCAGCCTTCGGAGATACTTCGAACAACTCCAAGATGGTGTGATCTTGCTGCCTTCTGAAGATGATTCCAGCATTTTGGGCTCGGACAAGAAATGCACGAATATCTATACTTTATTAGCTGCCAGAATACCAAGGAGGCTCGAAAGCTTACCCCCCACTTTCATACGGCTCAGCTGAGAGATAGTCCGGGTCCTGTCCAGGCTTTCTAACTCCGTAGCAGCATAGAGGTTATCCAACATTTCAGTTATAGTTTGCCACTGAGATGCTTCGGCTTGGTCGAGATGGTCACGGTAGAGATGTGCAGCAGAGGCGATCGCTCCAGCAAGAACATGATCGTTGAGGGCAAGTTGGACATCCCCATCAGGAATTTTCAGGGGAAAAAACACATGAGTAATGATGTGTTTTATGTCTCCGCCATGGAGGCTAAAGGAGCTAAACATTGAGTATGATTGACAATTGATCTGGTGTTGGACTGTGGTGTGAGTAAGAAAGAAAATATGTATTCAAGTTTCAATGCCGCCGAAAGCACGAGGTGATTGTGGCAGGGTAACGCATGCACTTGAGAAGGGCATAGTATGTGCGGACTCCACAGCTTGTTTGTCGACTCTACAATTTTAGTTTAATACTTTATTATTTTCTTCATCGCTCTACTGCCATATTCTGTGAACCACTGGCACGCCGAGGATGACAGGTGCGCTCTAGAAGGATGGAACTATGTTGGTGCTGATCATCGTCGTACAAGAACTTAAAGAACCTTCCGGGCCTCTCATCGAAATTGAGCCCAATTGCAGAACGTGGGCAGTGGTATTTGCAGCGAATGGCCAGTACCTCGCGAGTGGCGATGATGAAGGGGTTCGACTGTGGCAAGCGAGGGACGGAACCCAAATGACAAGACTGGCGGCAGGGCGTGTGTGTTGTCTTGCTGTCTCAAAGGACAGCAGATGGATTGCGGCGGGGACACTCTACGGGCACGATGTGTTTGTATGGGACGCGAAGACATACGAAGAAGTCTTTTCACACAAGAATAGCACAGACATCACAGCGATCGATTTCTCTCCCGACTCGAAGCGACTTGTCACTGCGTCGAGTGATCGCACGGCCTCGGTGTGGGATGTGGCCACTCGCAAACGAGCGCTCGGTCCCCTCCGCCATGAGGGACATGTGATGGCGGCGAAGTATTCGCCTCAAGGTGACCGAATTGCAACAGCCACTCTGTTCTCCGTCCGAGTCTACGACAGCAGCGATGGCCGTACCCTCATGGACATCCCACTGGGAGTAACACCGTACTACAACAAAGGTCTCCTCTGGTCGGATGATCAGCTCTTTATCCTGTCTGACTTTGACATAATCAAGCGAGTCGACACATCCACCAAGTCGGCAGTCGCAGAACTGCCGGTCCCCGATACCAACGGTTTCTCCTCTATTTCCCTGCCGCACAATCATCGGGAATTTATAGCATACTCTACGGGGTCTACTATCTCGTTTTGGGACACATCCACACACACCCAGCTTCGTCTTATCCAACACACTGAAGATATTCGTTCAATCGCATTCTCACCGGACGACCGCATTCTCGCAGTCGGGGGAGCCCAAAAAATCATCATTCAGAATCTATCTTGTATCTCTGTAGGCGTGTCTCGCTGGATTATAGCACTTGTTTTGACCCTATCTACCTTTCGGTATATAAACCACATTGTAGGAACCATGCGTTCAGACTGATAATGCCGTTCTTGAAGACGATCAGCTCACGAACGTGGAAGTATCGCCGACCGAATCAACTCCTATATCTCAAAATCCAAGTCATCATGTACTTGCTAGTCGAGCCCTTGTCCGAACACACTTGCGACAGTGGGATGCTGCGATAAGTGACGCTGAACAAGTTTCGTCTTCTCCGCTCTCTGCTCGCACACGGTTACATTGATGCCAATTTGTACCTAGTCCATAAAGATTCAACCATCTCTCATCGGTTACGTTGCCAAGAGTGTGGCACTTGTTCGCAAAGGTGAAAAGGAGAAAGGATATCGGTTATGTGACATCGCGTTTGCACACTTCCGTTCGACTCACAATAGCTTCCTTTTGATCAAGGTCTGTATTCCATGCGCTCGAGTTTGATTTCATTTTAATCGCTCATATTACTTAGGCTGTCATCATTTTCATAGCCGGAGAGCACGACGATGCGATATCACGCATAGACGATCTCGTCGCTACAAGCCCCTGTAACTCAGTATGCCATGTAGTTCAGGCACGTGCACCACACTGCCACACAACGAATATCAACGTATTCTTTTTTCCAACAGGCACATATGTACTTTTTTCGTGGACGCTCACAAATGGGCAGCAGCGACTTCAAGGGTGCATTACAGTCGTTTGAGCGTGCACGAAGCCGAGTGCAACATTATGGAGGTCGACCACCGCTGGTGATTTCGTTGGTAAGTATGATGTTGATGATCTGGCAATACGTTGAAACTGTCTTTGACAGATATCCGGATGGAGGTTTGATAATCTCGAGATCATCATTCGACAGCATCTTTGTGAAGCCTTATACGCAGTGGGCCGCACCAAGGAGGCAGTTGAATATTTTCTCGAAATACTAGGCACCTTTGGTAAAGAGGTCCCTATGAGCGGACCAATCGTCGATTGGGCTTCTGGTGAGTCTATGTCGTGCTTGTTCGTCTGTCGTATCTTTGATCACTTCCATCAGATTTCACGCAACAATGTCTCTCTGTTGAACGCAATGACGAGACAGCCTCAGGGGCAACCCGACGTAATGGAGAGCCACTAGCCATCATACCAGTCTTAAGATTATGGGCAAAGTCGACGTTGACAGGTAACTCGTGGAAAGATGCCCTGGGTGCTACTGTTGGTGTAAGCATCTTCCTTTGTACTGATACCTTGCGGGACCTAAACTATGCTGGTTTGCAGTTTACGGCCCCGAGAATCATGATCTATCGTGCTATCTGTGAACGTCTCGAGGAAATGGGCCGGACGTTGGATGCTAGCGAGTGTTTCTTTCAGATGACCGACGAATTGGCAGGAGAAATAGGCACAAATGATGATCACGCACAATGGGTTCGCGGTAAGGTGTCGCACATGTCGTGTGAATGACATTTATACAACTATTCTCCCAGAATTCAAGTTGCGCTACTGTGAAAAACTAGAGCACTTTGGAGATGGGGCAGTAGACGCACAACAATACGACGAGGCCGTTATTCAGTATTCAGCTGCTTTGTCCTTCAATCCAGACTTTCCCCAGGGCCTTCTCATTAAACGTAGCAAAGCACGGATGGCCAAAGGGCTATGGGATGAAGCACTAGATGATATAAACGAGGTGCGTCGCGTTCTCTCGTATAAGACCACATGCTGATGTGGTATCGTCAGGCGATCGCACGAAATCCATCATCACCATGGGGTTACGAAACAAAGCATGCGATTTTACACGGGGCAAAACGTTATGTGGACGCTGTTGGGGCGTTCGAGACGATGTTATCGAAAATAGCACAAAATCCCGACCCAAATATTCGTGGCAAGTGATCTCGCCATATCACGTTATATATGACTTGTTGACATCGCCCAATAGAGCGTCGCGACCAATACATCAGCCCATCGAGTACGCGAACAATTATCCGCAGCATCGTTCAACAGACCACACGTCACCTACCCCGCATGCTCATCAACATGTCCACCGGGCGTCTGCAGAACAGAGCTGAGCAGGCATCTTCATTCGAGTCCTCGCCAATCTTCTATGAACTTTTGTCATCAATGACGACACGTGTCAACCGGGGCCACATCAAACGCGAAGTGAAACAGTACTTCCGATACGTGATGCTATCACACAGATGGGAAGATGACGAGCCACTTTTCCAGCAGGTCATACACATAGCAGTGCATGACTTGAATAAATCTCCGACTCATGACAAGTTGCAGACGTTCTGCAAGATCGTTCGGGATGCCGGGTTCAACTGGGCTTGGAGTGATACTTGCTGCATTGATAGGCAGGATCATTTTGTGCTCCAGGAGGCGTTGGTGGCGATGTTCAAATGGTATCATAACTCGGCCATGGTGATTGTTTATCTCCGAGGCGTTCACTCTCCCGCGAAGCCCGGTGATCTCGTAAGGAGCATATGGAGTACCCGAGCCTGGACATTCCAAGAATATGTGGCTGGAAAGGTGGTCCACTTCTACACAGAGGATTGGAAGCCGTATCTGGACCTGGAAATACCAAACCACAAAGAGTCGCCGGAAATAATTTCGGAGATGGAGCAAGCCACTGGGGTGTCCGCAGAGCGACTGATGGCCCTTCGCCCGGGACTCGATAATATTCGGGAGAAGCTATGTTTAGCTGCGACCCGGGAAACGACATTAGTCGAAGATGCAGCATACTCATTGCTTGGCATATTCTCTGTTACCGGTTTGCTGCCAAATTACGGGGAAGGGGAGAGTGCAGTAGGACGTCTATTGGCACACATCCTCTCTAGCTCTGGGGATGCGAGTATCCTTGCATGGACTGGGCAGTCAAGCAACATCAATAGTTGCCTTCCTGCTCGCATCTCCGTATACAGTCGGCCAGTGATATCGCACCTTCCACTTCGGATCGAGGAAGCCGAGATGGAAAAGAGTGTCGCCATGGTGCGCGACTCCGTACTAGACCTTGATCTAGCCATGAAGCTATATGACCGCCTTGACGAGCTCTCTACACCGTGGTTCGCAGCGAATCGCATGAAACTTCCATGCATTGCTTTCAAACTCCCATCTCTCTCACAGCGCCAAATCATTCCAGGTCGTGGCTATCGCGTGGAAACACCAACCTTTGGGGCGGTGGAGATCAAGGCAAGACGAGACCTCTCTCGTTACAGGCATTTGTACCTCGTTCACCCCTGGTTGGATACTCTCTTTGATCGCGAGGATACGCATGTCGGCACTTTCACAGAGGATGACATTACGGAGCCATTCTCTCCGGGCGCCGATGATGATACCGATGGCGAAGACATCGATGATGATGAAGAAGAAGACGACGACGACGAAAACGAAGACGAAGACGATTCCTCTTCCCTTCCTGAACCCGAATCGCGGCCGTCTACACCCGTGGATACAGCTCCGCTAGACAAAGAAACGCGAGCGTTGCAGCTTATCGTGCGTCTTAGACAACCATTTGGTGCACTCTTGTTCACGCCGTCATCGGGTGGCCGACGGACGGAGTACAAGCGCATCGCAACCGACAGCTTGATTACTGCACAAATTCAGAAGAAAGTGACTTTGGACGAGCTTCTTGGGAATGTACGCATACTGGATGTTTTGTAGAATTTCTGTAGCATGGGGCCGGACGATCCTGACATGCGCATATATCTATATCAACTACGTCGCTCATTGAAGCTGGCCAACCACATTGACACTTTTTTTCCGGCTGTTCGATCACCGTCGCTACGCTTGGCGGAAGTTCTGTGCACTGTTCCCTTCCTTTTACTACAGCAGTCCGTCTACCAGTCCCTAAATATCCCTAAATATTTGTGACGATTCAGTCCAACGTCCATTTATCATTTATGCCACCACAGGGCCGTACAAGTTGAAGCTTAAGATCGTGCTCCCCGGGGTCGCCTGACACCAGGAAATCGGTGTCACGTGAGATCGGGATTCATCGGACGTTCAGAAGCCTAAGATCAATTCAAGCTTCAGTTCAATTCAAGCTTCAGTTCAACGACACGTTTAGAGAGCCGTTCTACTACCAGCATTGTTCCAATCATGGTAGCTTTCTGGGCGAATCAATGAGATGTGGTCCGAGAACGCGCTCCTATTAGCCCGTGGGCAATGGAAGCGTCGACAAGGCAAACTTCGAATGTTCCTCGACTTGGCGATAGCGATGCTCACCGAGGTCCTCGTTTATAGTCATATCGTGCAAGTTATATTGCGAAATACACAGAGTTCATAGGACAAGGCGTATTACACGTAGGTAAATTGTTGCACTCGAGTCACCATTCAAAGTACTTCTACCGTAGCTCTGTGCTAGTGCAGATACAAGTTCAGCAACTCAAGGCTCTTCAGTTAAACTTGAGACATCTTATCTCCTAGTACATCGAGTCGAACTGCCTCCGATCCATCCCCACTCTCCTCCAAGCTCCGGGCCTGCTCTGCGGCATCATGCATGAATACAATCGTAGACATAGACGCATTTTCACTGCCACGACTTACACCGAATCCGGTGTCAAGCCCTGGCCAGCTGCGGTCGTCCAGCTCTCGGATGCTGATGGTGAACCGAGGCATCATGAAGCATATGGTTATATTACAAAACAAATTGAGCAGGACCATGAAAATGCTGTTTATTGTAATGGTAAACCCGCGTTGGAACACGTAGGCAATGTTGAATACTGCATTCCTAATGGTTCAGGAGGGAATGCGAGGGTGGTTAGTGTTCGTGCCAATACTCGAGAGTAAACATGGAGGGAGGAATATGATGGTAGCAAACAGAACGAGAAACAAAAAAAAAGTGGGGCGCACACCAGGAAATAAAGAATTCCGTCCTTCACGATTTGTTCCATAAACCGGTTAAGTTGCCATTGCTTGGTCACTTTGTACATTGAAACTGACTGCCGCACAATTCGGATGACAGCGAGGACCAAAAGTGCACCACCGAGAATAAACCGTGGGATTTCGTCGTACATATTGGCCATCGGTGGTAAGTTGTCCCATGAGTCATAACAATAAATGAGACCAGAAACTCGGACAACTGAGACTAGATGGCAGGTCAGGTGCATGAGATTGGAACGACGCATCCAACATGACTTGACTCACCTGAGAGGTGTCCATGTGGATTGTCGTAGATGCCCACAAAGACGAAGGAAAGGATTACTTGCGGTACGTAAATCAACAAGAGGCCAAAAAGGACCCATCTTGATCGGTCCCACATTGCATACACTCGCAAGATCATGAGAACTGTAGGTGAAGTCATGGCCAGGAAAATGGAATAAACAGTTACAATAACAATAACTTACGATCAGCCGCATTCAAGAATATTGGGAACTCCCAGGCAGCTATGAGACGCATTACGGTGCCTTCAGAATGCCCGAGTCTCAAACCGATACTATGAATGGCAGCAAGTCGATATGCTTACAACTATGAAACTGTAAGAAGATAATTTGTGTTGAAAATTCTGATGCATACGTCTATCAGAGACATTAACGACAGACAATATTGGGAAGAAAGGAAAACTGACTATTAGGGGACCAGGAATGAATGTGCTGCTGACTACGAATGTATCTGATCAGCTCGGTTAATCCTCAACTTAAACATGAACATACCGAGGCTACTAAATCTTGAGCACGCATTCACTGTCAGCTGGCATGCATTACAATCGCCATGGACTTACATAGCCCAACAAAGACCGACATAACGTATCTGCGGAGCTTTGCATTCAGAACAGGGGTAATGAAATGTCCTCGGAGAGTTTATACGCACTAGGACAAACATTGTAGAAACCCAGGTCCAGGGTTTGCGCTTTGGTATCATCAAGAACTTGATTTCTGCCTGATAACCGGGGCTGTCTTACCCAAATATAATTTATCTTTGATTATTATCAGACAGCAAATAAGAGAGTATGAAGAGTGAAGGAACATGCCTCTCTCGAAAAGGTGAGGACTGCAGTGATCGGGGCGTAATGGTTATTTCGAGTCAGGATGCATAATATACACAACAATGAATCACTCACAATAATCATATAGGACAGCAGTGATGAAGATAACTGAGCTAGTCTATCAGATGTGTCATTGGCAAATGGGATGGACGACCGCACGGCTAGCGTAATTATTTATGCGAAGAAGCGAGTCCGTGGCAGGCTGAGGGTCGGAGGACATGACAAGCACGAAATAATCAGCAATGTATGATTGCTTCACTTGAAGGAATATAGAGTTGAAGCTCGAGAGGCGGCTGCCAGTGCCAGTTTAAGCTTGGAGCCTCGCAGTTAAAGGTTGGGCATGATGTTGTATGAGTTGTTTTGGAACAAGAAATAACGTGGGAACGTTCAAACGTTCAACACAGGCAAGTTGTAGACGTGGTAGTTGAAGAACGTCTTCATTAGCGGAAATCCTTGGTGTGTTCAAGTTCACCGTGCAGATGATGATGATGCCCATGCTCCGTGGATTTCATTCAACGTTATCATTACGGTTCATTTACGGGTAACGATCCCCACTTCCCAATCAAGTTCCGTACAGTCCGTTCTCTCATCAAAGGCACCTGTCTTGATCATCTGTATCATTGTGCCTCAGTGTCCGACAAAATCGGGCCAATTGGATGGTCGAATTGGATTTACTACTCACTCTTTACCATAGACTTTGACTTGAAATGTACTGGCAGGGCGTCGACGCTGGCCCTGTTGGGAGGAGGCTGTCCTTCGGACCTTACGGCGATGGCTGGAGTTGACATTCGGACCCTTGATGATTCCCATTCTGGCATTCTCATCGTTCTCCTGTCATCACTCCCGGCCACCATCACACGGGGGTGGCGTTGCCCAAGGGACCGCGACCTTAGTTAGCTCACAACCTTTCATCCAAATGGACACGGCGCTAGAGTGACCGAGTCGGGCGCCAGGCGGTATGTTTCCAATTACTTCCAACCAAGTCCCTTTATTCAGTGACCCTGAACAACTTCAAAACATGATAGATCTCTTCCCCAGTAGCTGAAACCTGCACACCTCAGTTTTCATTGTCAGGTCCGACGCGGCGTTACTATTTGGATACAAGGGGGATGGCCAGGGGAACTGTGTCAGGCGGGACTTCTTCCACTCCTGCCATTGTACTAGAAGGAGATGCCGAGATAATGTGCACATTTCAAGACAGCTGCCCCTTGGTCGGCGTTGGCAGTTACTCGGGAACAGTGACGGCATGGGCGCGCAAGCCGTGAATGGTGGCTTTAAAATGAAAAAAAAATATGGAACCCGCCGAAAAAGCGAACCCGTTGTCGTGGACCTGTTGGCCAGTTGTCGAGGTCCGCCCTGGCCCAATTGCCATCTCTTTTTTTTTTGGTGCCAAGGTACCTCTTCATACGCCCCGCGGCTATAAAGCAGGAGCCGAAAACTCGGCGGCCAACTAGCCTCCCACTTCGCCTTGTCTAGGTAAGTCCATATTCGATTGCCGGACGCGCCTTGCTGAATATCAACATCTTATAGATCCGGGTCTTCGTGCAATGCAAAACCCAAACGACATTCTACCCACATCTGGAGCTGGGCAATATTGTTGTTTCGATAAACAATATCGGCCCACGTTCCATGGAACGGAGCAACGATACGTCAGTCCTACCACCGGCAGATGCAGACCGCTCATAGTCCAAGCGGTACGTCCCAAGCTTCGGAACAACGATAGGATCGAAGTCTCTGTCGGAGCCAATACTCCACATGTGAGGAAACTTGCTATTTGGCTGGTGACCCACCAACCATTCAATCCGGATATCGCCCCTCTTTGGCTCGTGCGTTGGGCATGGTTCACAATCGCGCTTGTATGGCCAGTTCCTGTGCCGAGACACACGGGAATCTATTCTCCCTACTTGTCGAGATACCACGGGCAGCTCTGGGCAGCTCGTTCCCCTCGCGAGTATTCTCTGCGAACAGATCAACTAGGGGATGAGCCCGTCTATGAAATCACACATTCCACACACCCTCGTCAACTCGTCATCTATGATCCTGCGGGGTTTTGGTATATTTGCTCTGATCCAAACATCTTAAAGCAACAGAGATATGTCGCCATCTCCTACCAGTACCACGATATCGTGCCTGATGATGCGAAGGATGACACCGTTCGGCATGGTTTAGAGGCGGCATTCATCACGCAAGTCGAAGCTACCATGGCATCTCTCCACGTGACTGCCTATTGGATCGACATGACGCTGATAGACACGAAGAAAGATTCTCCCGAAGATGTCAACGAGGATCTGTATCGTATGGCGGACGTTTATCGCAGTGCTCAGTTCACCCTGATCATGCTTCGCCCCTCCGCCAAGAGCGCCGAAGAAGAATCATGGATAAGATACGGAGAACGTCTCTGGACTTTTCCCGAGGCCCTGCTGAGCAAGGAGCTGCGTTTCAAGTTTAGGGATGGAGAAGTTACGCCGATTACCCTCCATCAGCTCGCAAATCGCGCTTACCCCCACTTCGCTGAGGAGTCCGCCATTATCAATGCATATGGGTTGAGGGATCCGTTGGAGAGGTTAGAGAGGCTTTCGCTGCTCAAGGCTGCTCTTTGGCGACGCACGAGCAGGACTCTACAGCGACTGGACACAAACACAGGCGCCGAACCTCGCTTCAGGGCAGAGCGGGTATACGCGCTGATGGGCTTCTTCGATCATCGCATCCATCCCCATTTTCGGGAAACGGAGCTACAAGCGTTTGTTAGGCTTTCGATGGCTAACGACAATGACCGCATCGTAGAGCGCATGGTTTCGCTTTTGCCTTCTAGGGTTCTCGACACTGCTGGCTGGTATGCGGAAGAAGACGAATGGGGATCAAATTTATGGGACATCGAACCCAACATTCAGGTAGTAGGAATGACAGAGAACCATGCCCTTGTCCTTGGGGGTTGCCGAGCAGCTGCTATCCGTTGGAAAGACTTTCCTTCAGTCGCATTCGCTACGAAGCGCTCGTTCAGGCGTATCTTCGCTGATTATCTCCCGAACATTTCCTGGGAATTCCTTTTCATCGGGATCGTTCTAGAAGCCCAACCGTTCCCGGTTTCTGGAGCACTAGCAACCCTCCTTATAGGGCTGTTCCTGATGTTATTGGCGCCTCTGATGAAAGCATATGCGGTTTCTGGACGCATAGTGTTTGCACAACCATGGCTGATCGGCGTGAAGGGGTTGATCTCTGCGGAAGAAGCAGCCGTCCTCTTGTATGGAGGTGCCATCGGTGCGCTACCAAGAACGTTTTACAGCTCTTCCGGTACACCTCTGGCCAAAACCGCAAAGGGACAGTTTAGACGCGGGGACCCGGCGCAACTAGCGGCCCTCAAATCTGGAACCAACGGGAGGGAGGCAGACGATCTGTATACCCTCGTCGACACCGTTTCGGAAACGATATATTATTTCCGCGCGGCTCGCCCGCCTACGGTGTGTCTGTTCACGGGCACAGAGTCTGGGATGGGGAGGTTTGTGTTGTGCAGTGAAAGATGTACGATCAACGAGTTGCACAAGGAGACGGTCGTCAGGATGCCATGGTACATTAGCCAGTATATGCGTGCGTGTGACTGGATTGCGCTTGGTTGAATGAGTGCTTCCAGCGCACAGGCCCTATGTATGTATTGTTTCTTATTCGTTATTTAGGCGTGTCGTAGTTCCAGTTCCAGTTCCAGTTCCATGTACTAATAGTTCTAGTGCGGTGTATATGGTGAATGTTTCCCCACAGTAATCTTACCATTGGTCGTCATCAGCCTCGTCCGAGTGCGCCCGAAACTTGCGAATCTTTGGGTGGCTAAATAATTACATAGTACAATAGGACGGTGCATTGAAAACGGTAATATCTGCCCCTCCAGACGTCCACACTGGCTGTATCACACTTCCGTACCCCATCATGACTGCCAATTATGCAAATTCATCGTCACCTGATCGTCTAAGCGTCGCTCAACCAAACCTTGAGTTGTTTAATGAGCGTTTTGGCGGCGACCTCCAACCTTTCGTCCCTTGTCCTTGCGACCTCCAAGATCGTCCGTTTTCGGCCTGTGGTAGTTAATACGAGGCCCACCCTCCTAGGCGAAAACGATATGGAAAGCAAAGAGAACGGAAGGGGCGTGGGTCCGGTGGCGCTCTTGCGGCGGCTTGTTGAACCACTTGGGTTGATATTGCTGCGAACCTGGGAACCGGAAGGAGCTATTGAAGAGGAAATACCAGGTGGATTTATATGCACCACCCCTTCACGGAGACCATAATAGCGTACAAGGTCTTCTAGACGGCTGCGTGGTTGCATAAGATCAAAGAGGTCCTTGAATGACTCTTCTCGCTCAAGATGAAGTTCGGTGTCGTCCATCATCACGTCCTCGCGTACTTTGAGCGCGATGAAGAGATCGAGGACTTGTGTTTCGCGTTGGACTGTCTCCACAGGGCCAGCGGGAGACGAGGCCGAGGAGGACAATGGGAACGGATCGGACGTATATGGGGCACGGATAAGAGACTCGTAGGCGGACAAATAAGTAGAACGCAGGACGTGCATGCAAGCTGGTAGAGATGTCAGATCCTGATTCTCAGCACATGAGGCAACGCGATCTTACCAATGTAAAATGACTTGTTCACCAAACGAAGTTTGTGCGATAACCAGTACAGCGTCTTGCGCTGGCGCTCGACTCGGCTCTCATTTATCCCAGGCGTCTCAGGGAATGTCACGTATACAATCTTGAGGATTAGATGAGGGGGCAGTGTGGCGAGGCTCTGGTGGAGGGACTGATTGCCAGGGAATGGGGGTGGGGCGACCTGACCAACTGTAGCGTAGGGCGGGGGAGGAATCATGCACTTTTCGTCAAGGATAACCATGGTGGGAGTTGTTCCTGAACTGGCTCTTTTATTATAGTGAGCAAGCCCCACGGCCCGAAGCAATGAGCAGCCCCGCAGCAGGATGGCGCTGATGCTGTTCAAGCTTCGCACCGCAAAATCGCCGCATAGAGAATGTGTAAGAGGGGGTATCATAGCATTGACGGGCTGTCCACTCACAAGTTGAAGTAGTGCCAGATGGTTCCTTTGCTAGGTGAGATTAGTCTGGTAGTGTAATGAATTCGTAACACGTGACGATCTTGGGTCATCTCCACTACGATGCCACGAAGAGCGCGAATACACTTTGTGTCCCTGAAATCCTCCCTCGTCAATCTACCCATTTCGATTTATGGGCCGCTTCTTGAACGATCCATAGTGCGTGCGTGTGTTGCGCCAGGGCTTCAAATAAACATCCATCTGACACTCGACAGCGGCCACAAACGCTTGCCATACATCTGAAACGCGACTCCCCAATCCCCAAAGTTGAGGTGTATGTGGGATGGACTGGAATGGCATCTTCCTCTTCCCTTGCCCACTTCAACGCGGACGCGCGGGAAAACGCGTTTGAGACGATCGAGATCGATCCTCAGTATGCGCAAGGACTTGGGTTTGCAGAGGGTGACATCGTACGTCTACTATCTCTCTAGAAAAAACATCCTACCTAATCCTCTGCAGGTCGAGATTGGTCTGCTGTATGATCTACCCTTTGCCTCCTCGGTAGGGGCGGAACCTCTCACCGCGGATGATTGGGATATCATCGTGGGTCTTCTTCATTGGTTTCGCTAGCACACTTATCATCTCTTCCCCAGGAAATCCATGCTTCTCATGTTGAGTCGACTTTGTTGTCCCAGGTCCGGGTCGCAAAAGTCGGCCAAGAAATCGATGTATGGGTATTAGGACGCACGAGAGTTCGCCTCCTTGTTGGTGAGCTTTATCGCCTTATTCTAGATGCTCTCTTGACCAACTTCCATAGTCTCTTTGTCTCCATCAATCAAAGGCAATGCGGCCCTCCTGACGACCGATAGCGAAGTTAGCATTGCTCCGAAGACACATGCTCGTCAAAAAGCTGTCGGAGGTGTCGCATCTGGCATCCCAGTTCAAGATGGCGTGGCCAAACAAGATCCCGCAAAATCATCATTACCGGCCACCGTGTTACGAGTTTTGCCGACCCGCCTTGTCGAGAGATTCTGGCCTTCATCAGCTTGTTATAATCGACCAGAAACACTAGCATATATTCACCCTTACATTTTCGCTAACCTTGCGCAAACTCGGTATCCGATGAAGGAAGATATGGAAGGTGCTTTTCTGAAGTTCTCCTATCGATTTCTGGAAGCTCCTCAAAATCCGCTTGAACCACCTAAAGAGGCTAACGCAGATCCAGGAGCACAGGAACCTGCTGCTCAAGTTCTTCACCCGGGGGAGGAAAGCAAAGTTCCGTCTACGGAAAAGGCGCCGTCAAATGTCCCCACGGAAAACTTTCTCTTTGTTGGGTGGTCTGATAAGGTCCTAGAAAGTCACGTGTACTTTCCGTACGGGTTAGAAGGTGCTGGTGATTGGCATTGGATTCAGTGAGTGAGAGCCCCTTGGCGTCGTGGTGTTGTCAAATGCTCGTATTGATGTTGGCGACCAAGTGTTACTCCAACGGGAGAACGAAAGACGTTTTCGAGCCTCTTCAATGACATTACTGCTCATGACCAAGATGAGGGAAGATCACGGTGAGTATATCAGATCAATATGTATCGGAATATCTCTTATTAAATCTTATCGAATGGAAGGCCATCATCCTTACCAGAAACTATGCTCTGTGGCGTGCACGACATCATTGAGGAAGGCACTAAGCAACTCGTTGCTAGTTTTGCTCTTCATTCTCTTAACAAGATGGTACCGGGAAGTGTGTGAACTTCTTAATAGTATTCCTTTGTTGCTCATGGATTGCCGTAGTATCTGCAATTCTCTTGACTGGCAGAAAAGGCGTCGGGAAGACCTCTATAGCCCGGGAGATCGCGAAGCGACTTGAAGAAGACACTCGCACATACGCATGTATGTTTTTTATTGTTCTCCGCACTGTCTTGCTGCTAAATGACCAAAGATATTCATTACATTGACTTCAAGCTTTATACAGAGAAACCGGTAGCGACGTTGAAGGCTCTCTTCCGATATCTGTACGAGATTGCAGCATGGCATCGTCCGACTGTGCTCATATTTGATAACCTCGACAAGGTCTTGGAGGCAGAGGTAGAGGCGAGTGGCTTTGGATTTCAAATTACCTGCCTCCATTTGACAATTAGATACGGACTACTAGCACGCGGACTCATTTCGCTCTCGCCATATCACGGAGCTTTTCATTGCTCAGTACTCTTCCGGAGAACGCATGATACCTTCCAACTTTCGTGGAGTTGTCATGATTGGCACCGCTGAATCGCAGACGAGTCTCCACGCCCTCGTCCATACACTGCATATCTTTCAGGAAGTATACCATATCCAGCCTCCCAACAAGGATGCACGCAAGGAGGTCTGTAGGCGTTCCCGGCTATTTTACCATTAATATGTCTATTTTCTCGCTAGATACTGGCAAACCTGGTGGAACGACTGCATGTGAAGTCTCCGGGTGTTAACATGGACCCAGACGACCCCCCAAACTATGCTATGATTGCGACGCACACCGAAGGCTATTCTCCTGTTGACCTGCGGGATCTTGTCGCGCGTGCAGTGCAGCAGGGTGCTAGCCGAGCATTTTTGACACAAGGAGCTGGGGCGACTGAAGTAAGGACGTCGTTTTCTGACAGGCCGGCTCTTGCAAATCTAACAAATATTCCAGGTTAGTTTATCCGCTGCAGATTTCTCGAACGCACAGGTCGATTTCATTCCCCAATCTTTACGTGATGTCCCATTACAGAAATCGGACGTGGAATGGGCTGACATTGGAGGTGAAACTAGATCATTTACCCTCTGTGGTCACTGAGGACCGACTTTTATTCCAGGGCTGAAATTGGCTAAACGTATTCTACGAGAAACGCTGGAATGGCCCACCAAGTATGCCCCGCTATTCAAGCAGTCACCTTTGCGCTTGCGCTCAGGGTAGGTTAGAGCTATAGACCTCCACCTACTGTCGCCTACGTTTCAACAGGTTACTATTGTATGGTTACCCCGGATGTGGCAAGACGCTTCTTGCTTCTGCTGTGGCCAAGGAGTGCGGGCTAAACTTCATTAGCATCAAAGGCCCTGAGCTCCTGAACAAGTACATCGGAGCGAGTGAAAAATCCGTGCGTATAAAATCAGGCATGTTATCCTCTTTTAAATGTATTTCTCAGGTCAGGGATATCTTTGATCGAGCTTCCTCCGCGAAACCGTGTGTCCTGTTCTTTGATGAATTTGACTCTATTGCTCCAAAGAGGTCTGTCAGTCTTTATTCCATACATGCCATATTTGCTTATGTTCGTTATCTATAGAGGGCACGACAGCACCGGCGTGACTGATCGTGTAGTGAACCAGTTGCTAACAGAGATGGACGGTGCTGAAGGCCTGACTGGAGTATACGTTCTCGCGGCCACAAGGTTGGCATTCTATCCATACTAACATTATCACTATCTTATTTCGCGAGCTAGCCGACCTGATCTCATTGATGGTGCCCTTCTCCGCCCTGGCCGTCTTGACAAGTCTGTCCTATGTGACATGCCTGACGAAGAAGATCGAAAGGATGTAAGGGATCGGATTTCTGTGCATTACTGATAGGCTAACCTCAACAGATTTTGCAAGCGGTTAGTCGCAAAGTAACTTTAGGGCCATCAGTCGATTTGGAAGAAATTGCTCGATTGACCGCAGGGTACTCAGGGGCCGACCTTCAGTCATTGATTTACAATGCTCATCTCCAAGTCGTCCACGCCTCTATTGACGCAACGTCAACAAGAAGGTCGGGGAAAGTGGAGGAGAAACGGATTCAATACGTGACATTCGGTGCCGTTGGCGAACAAAAACTTCTCTCGAGAGCAGAAGAGTCTGCATTACAGGATAGAGTATTCGAGTTTGATGCCTTGTTTAACAAGCAACCTAATGTCGGCACCTCAGCTTCAACAAGTGATGAGCTCCAAAACGAAGGTCAACTCCGAGAAAAAACCAGCTGACACACCTAAAAAGGTATTGTCTGCTATTTTATTGCTCAGGGATGAAAATTGAATGGCATGGGTGGCGCTAGTACGAAATAACGCAAGCAGACCTTTTGGAGGTACTCAAGACCACACGGCCCTCTGTCTCTCGAGAAGAGTTGAATCGTCTGGGCAGGATGTGAGTGTCCTCCCAATTGCTGTACAAGACCAGGCGTTGACACGGGGCATCCCCAGATATGGTAGTTTCGTATCAGACCGCAGCCAGAATCAAAAGGCATTCCCGTCGCCACCCGCCCAAGGCGGTGTCGGCTCGCGAGCTACTCTTGGGTGACAGAGGATTTGCAATAGTTTTGATATTGCTAGCCAGAACAACATTTTCCATCTTGCGGTCTACCCTCTACTTTTCTGAACGGAGCTGCTGCTTTTGGAGAGACGTTTGTGATCTAGTCCACGCGGTGGAAGGGATGGGTAAAACGAGGCAACAAGCGAGAGAAAAGTGAGGGGTGCCACAGCATTCCGGGGTCCCGTGCGACAGGACCCCAGAATGTGGGAAGCAGGGTTTATTAACAACCAACGCGATCCCCCCCTAGCGCAGAAGAGCAAAACACTGGAAATTTTTGTTACTTTTATAATGGTTTCGTCGAAAAAGCATCAGAAACATGGCAAAGCACCGTCACAAAGTGCGTTTCGTATTGCACAATGCTGCAAATATTTGTTGTGCTGCACAGATAATTAACCATCCTCACCAAGCAGTGAGGACACGCACGACGAGGTCGAAAGGCAGGGTTAGTCCCCACGTTCCGCTTGTTGCTCTAATCCGATCATCTCTGTCTTCTTAGCCCCTCGCCGATCCCGAGCACAACACCCAGCTACTGACAGAGCAGCTGCGCTCGTTGGGCCTATATGCAGCGCATACCCTAGGCGACGGCAATTGTCTGTTCCGTGCGCTGAGCGATCAACTATACGGCTCCCCTTCATATCATCTTCAACTGCGCAAGGATATTTGCGACTGGATTGAAACACATCCGCAACGTTACGAACCATTTTGTGAAGATGAACGTGGGCTGACCGCCCATTTGCGGTGCATGAGGGAACAAGGTGTGTGGTGGTCATTTCCCCGTTTATGAAGACCCGTCCTCCTTTTTTCTTGGCAATATGGTGACACCCTGCAGGCACCTACGGCGGTCACCTTGAACTATCTGCGTTTGCTCACTTTATGCGACGGAATGTCAAGGTCGTACAACCTGGGCTTGTATACGTCATCGAATGGAATGCGGGGGGAGATGCTATCGCCGATCAATCCGCCAGTCTGGACACACAACCCGACGGTCAGTTATTGGATACACGTGAGAGACGACGTGTACGGAAGCAGCAACCACAACGTGAGGAAATGTCGCAACAAGAGGAAGCCTGTGATACAGTCTATGTGGCGTAAGTTTTGTGGATATTCATATGAAGAGTGAAACTGGAAATGGCTGACAATTTGGCGCATGCAGGTACCACGATTGGGAACATTTCTCATCGATTCGCAATTTGAGGGGTCCACACACAGGCTTACCCAGCGTTTGTGAATTGCCAGCAGACTCGGGGGCTATTGTACCTTCCCCTGTGAAAAAGAAGCCACCTTCATCACGGGCTAAGGCAAAGCCGGAGTCCAAGGTCTCTCTGAAACGCTCCAAAAACGGCCAATTTGCTAGTACGAAAGTGAAGATTGAAGAAGCTACGGTTCCTACTCCCACACAAATACCTCTTCCTATGTCACGCTCGCCATCACCCCTATCTTCCGCCGAATCACTGCCCCAAATCGATGTTGATGTATTACCACCTACGCCTATCGCAACACAACCAACAAATGTAGATTTTTCATTACCCCCTGTCCTCCGGGTACATCGGTCTCCTAAGCGCACATTTGACGAATCGTCTGGCTCGTCTTCTGTATCAGATTCTATAGCCAAGCGAACACGCAGTACCCACAAACCTTCCCTTCCTGCGACGCAGTTGCGACCAGAACCGAACGCTATCGAAGTCGACGATCCCGAGGAAGAAGAGTCGACGCCAGAACTCTCCACCCCAAGGTCGTCCGATTCTACGCCCTCTTCTTCGGCAGCGTCATCACCTCTTCCTGGAACGCCCCCTCCGGAGCCCGATCCTGTGTTTCTCGAGAGGCCTTTAACACGTCGTCAACGTAAAGCCCTTGGGCTTCCCAAACCACGGGCCTCGCTTGTTTCAAAACGGACAAGTGCAGGGAAGATTGTCATTCCTGGCGGTCGGTACAAGAAGACCAATGACGCGAGTACAGACGACAAGGCATTGACAAAGATAATGGAAGTGAGGGGCGCCAACGTGGATGACGAAAGTAGCGTGCAGGAGGAGTGGCAGCGGAACGGCACGGGAAAGCTGGACGTACGTGGTTTTCGAGAGCTGAAAATCTAGCCTTCTTCACACCACCGCGTTTCCTCCCACATCAAAGTGTATCGCATCACGTCGACGACTCCTTTTATGATCACGACCACGGACTACGCTCGCATTTTCGCACTCTTCGCTCCATCAAACACACTGTATGACACGACCCAGAAACGACATTTCACTTCACACGAAGTGCCTCTCCGAGCATTTATTTCTGCATCTAGTTTAGATCATCATTCCTCAATCCTGTTCACGATACCCGCATTTCTAGCCTGTATCAATATACCGAATAGCATCGCTGGCATTTGACATTTTGGGGAGCGGTATCGTAAAACGGGGGCAGGTTTGGTAATAAAATCACGTGACCGCTCACTTATTGAAATTGCCGAGGTCGCGTTGCATGATGCTCCTTTCCCTCGTACCTTCAACACCCAAATGGACTTGGGGAATGATATGGACATCATTCACCACGTCGAGTCTTTACGCCGCAAGGCTCCCTTCTATTGGCCGGACCAGCGTTATCACAACTACACCACAGGCGCGGTCTTCCGTAACCAGCCCTTTCGTCCCGCACTTAACCTCCGTGCACTCATTTCTTTACTCTCCCGGAAGGGAGGGATGACAAGGAACGAAGAAGATTTTGTGGCAAATGATGGACCCTTGACGAGCCTCCTTGGCAAACGCAAACGCCTAGAATCAACCCCTGGTCCTTCGAAACGCATTAGACTTGACGAGGCAGCTCGAGGCAGCTCAACTGATGACCGCGTCGAAGCTGGAGAGATCGAAGGAGACAATATAGACACGGAGGACAGGCAGATTTATCCGTCGTATTGGGAATCATCCCGCGACGTAATTAATGAAGCGAATCAAACAGAGCACACGTCTTTCCTTCAAGTTCATCAGTTTGCAGTACACTTGCGGTATAACAAGGTGGTTGATGACAGTTCAGAACATTACGCAGACGACGAAGCCGCAGCGAAACAGGGTTGGCTTCAGGAAGAGAACAGGCTTCATTCTCTTCTCCAAGGCCGTCAGAATGACGTATCTCTCGCCCAGGACATAGATATGGGGAGGTTCTTCCTGACGCGCTACCATGGTCGTCTTTTGGCGCTTTCTGGACAACTTCAAAAACCTCCCTCCCCAGAAATGACCATAGAACACAGTGAGAGGTGGTTGTTTCTACTTCCGGATATCCCGTGGCCAGATGGTGTCACTGAAAACAACCTCGAAGAGCAAAATATGCGCGCCATGGACATACACCGCGATTTTATCACAGCCTGCGCCATCCTCCAGTCCCATCATCGGACGAAACTGGAGGCGAGTCTCCAACTATGTATCCTTCCAGAAGGCACATATGACCCAATATGTGATCTTCCGTTTGAGCTCCGTGCCCAGTTTACGCTTTCACTTGCGACACCTGAGACCTATTACCCGTTCAAACACACACTTCCTCAAAGTTTGGTCGGCAAACTCGAGGGCCTCCAACGCAGACTCGTTTGCTTCCTCTCCAAGACACCTCTCACGCATCCCGTGTATGACGATGCCATGGAGGAGGTGGTGGACGTCACCATCCCTTTCTTTCTCAAAATCATGCTCCCAGCACCTCCTCTCGCGCAGGGTGTGAATTACGAGTCGTTGCAGCCCGATGGACTTCTCTCAACGTTATTACCCTTTCAAAGACGCACTGTGGCGTGGATGCTAGAACGTGAGGGCAAACAAATCGCACCTACGGGGACCGTAGCGCCACTCGACGATTCGGAGGCCTCTTCAAGTACGGAAAGCCGGCGCTTGCCACTGTTTTGGGAGGAAATAGAAATGGGTGGTCAAAATTTCTTTTTCAACCGCCTCACAAGTGCTCTTAGTCCCACCCCGCCTGAGCCGCGCACTGCGCTAGGAGGCATACTTGCAGAGGAACCCGGTCTGCTCCTGTCCTATAACCTGTGATTGCGACGTTTACATGGTGTTGGTTGTTTATCAGGTCTTGGGAAAACGATGGAGTGCCTCTCGTTGATCCTTCTCAATCCAGCTCCAGAGAGGAAACCTTTGAATCAGAGATGGGATCCAGAAGCGCAATTGCATGTTAGAGAGATCAAGGTGACATTTCCAATTCTGCCGTATAGCTATGTCAGGCTTGCCAACATCTAATGTCCGCAGACGACCCTCATAGTAACGCCACCTGCACTAGCGACCCAGTGGGCAGATGAACTCGCCACTCACGCACCTGATCTCAAAGTCTTTGTGTACGAAGGTTGGACGAAACTCGGGGTACCGATAACGGAAGCCGACGTTGAAGCAGAGAGGGTCAAACGCCGGTCCATGGCGGCTCGGAGATCCAAACGCAAGGGTCGGGCCAATATTTTACTCGGAGGCGACACCATTCAGGATGGAATAGACGGTAGTGCGCACGATTCGGATCCAATTCTCGACTGGCCCAACTACATTAATCAGTTTGACGTTTGCATTGCAACATATAACGTTCTTCGATTAGATTTAGCTGTTGCTCGCCCCGCTCCTAAACGTCCCCGCAGACAAGATGCAGAATATAGGATTCGGACGAGGCCAAGGAGTCCGTTGGTCATGTGTGAGTGGTATCGAGTGATCATGGATGAAGTGCAGATGATGGGGATGGGCGCATCCGAGTTCGTCTTTTTCTACCTCCGCCGCATTTTCTTTCTATAATGCCCGCCGGTGAGCTCAGGTTATACTGATGCCTATAACTGCAGAGCAATGGTTTCCCTCATTCCCCGTTCATCTTCCTTTGCCGTCTCCGGAACCCCAGCCCGTGCACAGGTCTCGGACCTCATCAGCGTTCTTCGATTCTTGCGTATCGATGACCTTGTCGCGCCTACGCGGATGTGGAATAGGCTTTTGAAACATGGGTTCAAAGATTTATTTGTGTCGTTGTTCCAGAAACATTCCGTCAGGTAAGCTAGTGTGTTACTAGCATTGAGGCTTGTTATTGACCCATACGACATAGGACGCTGAAGTCTTCTATCAAAAACGAGCTGACGATACCCCAACAACAGCGATACTTAGTGAGAATCGAACTTGGACGGGTTGAGCGACACGTGGGTTGTCTTTGGGTCAATGTCGTCAATTACTCATTGCATGAAATTCAAAAGGTGTACGACCAGGCTCTGGAAGAAGCGCTCGCCGAGCTTGGACTCGACGCACGTGGCGTAGCAGCATACGAAAGGTGGGAGGTAGACGCGAGTGTGCTAAGGAACGTGCTAAGAAGGTTGAGAGGGATATGTACACATCCTCAGGTAAGCCGCTAGCACGATTGCGGTATGCTTCTGCCATCTTGATTGCGCATTGGTGTGGTACAGGTTGGATTACTACCGAAGCAAGGTGATAAGCGGAACAAGTCGGGTGCCCTGAAGAGCATAGCAGACGTTTTGGAGGTATGCGTCCTAGTGGAACCATTTGCACTGGCGTTTGTACTGATTGTGTAGTCTATGAAAGATCAAAATTGGAAAAATTTGACAGAGGACCGCAGAGCAAAGGCAGGTGCTTCGCCTTGGTCACAGACTTGATCTCACTCGGTTGCCACACTCCCTAGATTTTGACGCTAACTCGCCTCGCACAACTCCAGCAACACCGCTCGGACGATCTTGATCGGTATCAACATGCTTTGGAACATCTACTCGCTGCAGAAACGGAAGCTAGTCAACTCATTGACGAGATCAGAGCCTCCATAGCGCAGCACAACTTGAAGGGCGAAATTCTCAAAAAGGAGGCAAAGGCGTTGAGAGATTCGAGGAAAACTGATCTTATCAACGATCGACACACTGAGAAGGACACAGAGAAGGGAAAGGGAAGGGAATTCGAACGTGATTCAGCGTCGCCTATCGATCTCGATTCCGACGACGACGACGAAGAGGATGTTGAGGATCGAGGGTTGCCCAAGACCCTGGCTGGTGAGGAACATAGAGTTAAGCGAATGGCGTTGCTGGCTCGTCTGCGGGAGTGTTTTTTGGTGCTCCATCGGGTTAAATTCTTACAGGGAGATGTCTACCATGTTCTTGGATCTTCCTATTCGGAAAAGGAAGACGCTGCGTACGCAGACGCAGAAGGCCTCCGAAAGGACCTGCTGAAATGTAAGTTTATGTGATGTATCGCATGGGCTGAGACTCAAGTCTATGATCGGTTAGCGACGGAGGAAGCAGCGAACAGGGCTATGCGAAGGCTGAGTGCTTCTATGACGGAGAAGCGCGTAACAGAACGGGCGCTGCAGATTTCGTTACCCTTCGTGAAGGGCGGAGGTATTAGATCAGCCCATTTGGTGAGCGCTGCTGCCTCTTCCTCTTCCTCTTACATTAATTTCAAACCCATTTTCTCAGTTCGAAGAAGCAAACGAACTTATCGAAGGCGTTCTCAACGAGCAATCCACTCTTCTCTGGAAGTGGCGTGCCAAAATCGTTGAACTACTGACTCAGAAATTGAACTCCGCTGACGAACAGGCCGACGGAGAAGAGTATGCCCGTACACTGGACACGCAGGGTGCGGCCGAGGCCTATCTACAAGCCTATGCTGCACTTCTCGCCGACCGCCGGGAGACAATCGCTGCGGAACGGACACTCCTTACAGCGCATGAGGGGAGGGAGAAGAAGGCGAGAAAGACCAACGCCGCAGCCCGAGCCGAGTTTGAGATGCGGGCCGGCTTGGAGGTCCCGGACGACATCGAAGTACAACCTCAGCACGAAGTGTTGTACGGGCAGTTGTTGGAACAGCGCAAGGAACTACAGCTGTCTGAACGCACGCTGAAATCGGTGGTGGTGGATCTCGCCGCTGTTGCTGCTCGCATTCCGAAGGACAACGATCCAGAGAAGATTATAGCGAAGGATGGCGCCGCTAGTCTACGCGCGCTGATAGCAAACCTGCGTAAGCGATTTGCGGTACCACTAACATGTTGTGTCAGGTGCTGAAGCAAAGGAACAGAGGATCTCACTGAAAAGCTGGATGCTGATCTTACCGTCTTACGCAAGGCTTTTAATGATCGCATTCTGTTTGTATTTCGTTTTTTTTCCCTTGTGCTCCTGCTTATATCGAATCAGTTACTTCCGGCAACTGCAGGAGATCTCCGATACAGTGGCAGAAGTCCATTGGGAGGGCTTTATCGCAGACGCCATGGAGACAACTCGTCTTGATAATGTTAATCTTGGAGCCAAAATCAACATGAGCCGCGCACGGCAGCGATATCTAGAGCATCTTGCCGAAGGCGGGTCAGGCATTGACGACGAGAATGCCATTTGTATTTTATGTCAGTGCGAGTTTTTAGGAGGGTTCATTACCCAATGGTAGGAAGCCTTTTTCCAAGAGGAATGCACGTTAACGTTCCGAACAGTGCCCATATATGTTGTGAGGTATGTTTTGTAATCCTTTTGACGGTGATTAGATGATAGACCATCTGGGCCACGCTCAGAGATGCATGAAGGCATGGATCACTCATAGTCGAGGGAGAGCATGTCCTGTTTGCAGGTATTCTTCATAATAGCAACCTCTGACTTGCCCGCTGAATGTCACTTACAGAGCTCCTATGGATCACAGTCAACTACAGCGTTTCACAGTTCAGGAAGACCGACCACCCCCGCAGAGACCCGTTTTAAGCAATGGAGAACTAGTCCCTGTTTCCCGTCGGGAAATCCAGTACAACATGATCAGTGAGCTGAAGCTATTCCAGCGATGGGAACGAATACATATTGACCACCGGGAAAGATCCTGCTCTATTTGCAGACATCCAATCGATGGAATCTGACGGAAACTATGGAAGCAAAATTCAGACGCTCGTTCGACACCTGTTGCACATTCAACTTGTAGACCCTGGCGCCAAGAGCATCGTTTTCTCTGCATGGGCTGATTCACTGACGAGTGAGTTTTTGGTCTCCGTTTCCCCGGCAGCGGCCACTGATCGCGTTCTCAAGTCATCGAACATGCCCTTCATTTGAACGGCGAGTTGACGCCATGCGGACATACGAGTGAATCGACTAAGACCATTCTAGGTATACCCTGTTTACGCCTGGACCAAAGTCAAGGGAAAGGTAAGCACAACGGGGCCAAAAAGTTTCGACTCGACCCAAGCCTTCAAGTTCTTCTCTTGCACGGGTGTGTGGGTTGTGATATGGTAGACGGCCCTGCCTGACGTCTGTCAAGTGAACGCGATAACGCTGGTCTGAATGTCACCTGTGCTTCGCGGGTGTTCCTCTTGGAAAGCGTCGTGAATCACGGCTTCGAAGTACAAGGTAACATTGCGTTCTGTTGGCATCGCCTTGTTTGCTGAATGAAGAACTAGCCATTGCACGTATTGATCGGATGGGTCAAACTCGAGCAACCGAAGGTATGATGACGCCCTTTTCAGTGGCCGACTTGGTAATTCTGATTAACAAACACAGTTTTCTGCTACTATGCTGAAGGTACGTAGTGGTGCGTACGCTCTGACGGGCAGAATAAGTAAAGCAATTCATAGACACGGTGGAGAAAAACATCCTCGATCTTGCCGCGAGACAAGGCCTGTCCCTTTACACCAAGGACAACTCGGCCGGAACGCTCAACATCACCTCCTTTGCGATGGACTCGGAAAAGAAACTGGTGGAGTCCCCGACAAAATCAAGCAGGCAAGGACAGCAGACTCAGAAGGGGGACTTTATCTTCAAGTGCGCAGCTCCTCTCTCTTTGTTGGTGTCTTGGAGTGATTTACATTCGCACCAGAGTGGACGACATGCTGGCGATTCTGTTCCCGCACATGTTTGAGGAGATTGAGTTCCTCTTGCCACCGGACGCCCGCAGTGCCGAGGAAGCCTCGACTTCCGTGAACGGCCAAGCCGGTCCCGTCCGTCTGCCGGTCCGACAGTCGCACGTTAATGCGGAAGCGGGACCGTCTAGGTTCCCCATGTCGTAGAAGCCGTGTATTTTCTCTTTGTTGGTTCTTATGACTGTTTTGTCTTTCATTTGATGTATTGATGCAGTATCTTACTACCATTTGTCCCTACTATACTTTTCTTATCGTCACGAGCATATTTGAATACAAGAAGTCGTTACAACTAAAAATTAACTTCAATGTGTTTGAACACGGTAGCCAACACACGTTTATCATCGTCCTGTGTGATCATCAAGTCGTTTCTCATTCTACCATTTATCAACTCTGGGGCCAGAGGACCATGTGGAATGAATACTGTTGTCGCCTTTCCTCCCCAGTCGTAGTCCAATAACATGATCTTGTTCCTGACACAGACGAGGATGTTGGGGTGCCGAAGGTCGCCATGGACATAA
Organism: Fistulinella prunicolor; assembly: GCA_038089875.1. Classification (NCBI taxonomy): domain Eukaryota; kingdom Fungi; phylum Basidiomycota; class Agaricomycetes; order Boletales; family Boletaceae; genus Fistulinella; species Fistulinella prunicolor. The sequence continues at coordinate 15,727 of JBBPLP010000035.1, read as the reverse complement.
TCTTTAGCATGGAAAAAATCAACGTGTGCCATCAATTGGCGTGCCCAGTCCTCGCGTTTTTCCAAAGAACTCTTCGGGTCCAAAGGCTCAGCCATAACAAAGTCCATAGCACCACCGAGAATGCCTCCGGGCAGTCGGCCAAAGCCACGAAGAGCAGGTGCATGTCCAGCATCCGCAGTGTTTGTACAATTCAGGAGAATAAGAACGCGCAAACTTGATAACGAGCGGTTTGCCATCTTCGGAAGTGGCGTAATAAAGATGTCGATGTGAACTTTTGAGAAGCGTGTCGGTAATACGGAATGTGATCGTCGTGTTGGGTTGATCAATAGAAGGCAGTTCTGTGATGGATGGGAAGAGATGGTTAATGCCAGGGGAAGAACTCGACTGAGGATTTTTAAGAATGCATTTGAGGAGGGTAGAAGCGGCGGAAAAGGCATCGTACAGCTTGCATCGGTCATTGCCACCAACGGCAAAGCCGAAACGTGATCACCGGGCCTGATATGAAGCTTAATGACATAGAATACTCGGAGATAATCAACATACCGACGATTGAAGTTAGACCAAGCGCTGGCATCCTTGACGGCAAAACAAGCTCCTCATCGGCATCCACGATGCCCCGGAGGCAGCATAGGTAATAGTTGCATAGTTTACGAACGGGATCAGGACCAATTCCACCTGCCTCCTTCTTAAACTCCACCAGAAGATAAGGTTCGCCTCGCGGTCCAAGACTGTGGCCATGGGTTTCATTGGCATCGCCGACGACGCCAGCCTCGATCGTTGGAAAGATCCAACGGAGGAGAACCTTGTTGAATATGACATTCAAAGCGCGTAAACCAGCCCACTGTCTCCCTCTTTCGTCACCATAGATCAGAGCCATTTGCTCGGTGAATTTATCGACTTTCTCTTTCATGAGGGGGAGGACGCTTTACCGCGTCCATTCTGATTTTGACCAAGATAAATATCGATAAATTCGCCAAAAGGTTGATATATTAGTTCGATGAGCGGGGCCCGAACCCGGCCGTCGAGGAGACAACCTTCGGCGCTCGCCTGCAGTTCCTGGTACACATCAGAAGTCATCTCGTGCGGTGCGTATCTCGCCATTTTGTTATGTTTCAACCAGTAGATGACACTGGGCTCTTCCAATGGACGTTTTCTTTGGGGACTCCTGTGTCGTCAGATGCGTCAGAAGTAAGAATCAAATATCTCACCAAGGTGACTCGGAAGCGGCTTGATGACTATACATATATATGGAGGTGTTCGCTGAGAGGGACATCGGTGAAAACATTCGACAAGATTTCCCATGGGCCAAGGCTCTCTTCGAGCTTCAAGTACTGAAGGCGCCGCTGAAGGTCAACACCACGGCATGGAATGGAAACCTTGTGAAGGTCAAGAGTGTTCGCTTTTAGGTTATCAAAAGCTGGGGCCTTGTTCTATATGACCTCTTAGAGGTCGCCGACAGTCAGTATCTTTGAGATGTCGACTGGAAAGATTCTTTTGACATCACCATCGAGGACCCAACACAGGAGCTCGTTGAACGTCTCCATCACCATTGTGAGACCAGATGGTATAGGGGTTGATTTGAATTGGGTCTTAAGGGTGGCTGTGATGGCGATGATAAACACACGCCACCACAACCAACTTTTCCAACGTCGGCGACTACCATGATGGCACCAGATCGTCTGAAACAATGCAATATTTGTGACTTCATTTTCGCTTCGCGAGCATGTGTGGACCACCAAGCAGCAGGTCGAAAAGAATTTAAGAAAGCAACCCGCGAAAGAAGATCGTGGATTGAAGGGAAGGCGAGATAAGAAGGTAAGATGTGCTGCTTACCCATCTCTATGTTGATCATGGAGCGATTGACCGGGGGTCAGTACACCCGAGTCATGACCATCTACCGAAATCCTCAAGAGTATCTGTTCACGGTCGACGCCGATACCACCATCGATGCATTCTCTCTGAACTAGTCGATCTCTGCATACGCCATCATAACAACTGTTCATTCTGGCGCGTGTCTTTCATCGTAAGGACCAAAGTGCTGGGCGTCTGGCTAGACAGACTTTACTAGTCATTCACAAGGTGATCTCGTCCTTGTAAGAACGCGTTGACCTTGCATTAATCGAGTTAGGGACTGCAAGCGAAACAGTGACGGAAGTGTCGCTGAGAGGCCCTGGGCGTCGTATTATCAACAGAAGCAATAAACTGATCACACGACCAAATACGTCATAGGGCCAGACTCGCTGTATCTATTTTGCTTGTTTCATCGGCCCATCCGATCTGACACCTCTTTGAAAATACTTGTCAACTCCACCCAAGGAACGGATGTGCGTACTGGCATCAACACGTCCCCGACTGGAGGCCTCTCAGAAGAACAGCAAAAAGGAAATAAGCATCGATGATGGACGGACCATCTCCAAGCGTGTCGACATGCACCTCTGGCGTTCCATGTCGCATTCAACAAGTTTGCTTGCATGTGTCGCAACGTGGCGCGCGGCACGCCTCGTTCCCCAAACATGCCTGATGGCCGGTCGTCCCGTTCAGACGTCCGTGTCCTTTCTGTAAGGAAAGAAAAAAAGCACGGAAAATACGGCCAGGAACGAAGCAAAAAATGGACGCCCCGATACCTGACATGGGTAGATGACACTCGAAACGTGGTGAACGCGTTGGCCAGCGCCGTCTTTACACGCCGTGGGCGCCGTTCGCTCGTGAATCCGGCGATATGCGCGCGCGCAAGTACGATGAGCCGTGACGTGCCACCTTTAGGTCGGCCGAAACTGACGAACGATGGGCTCGAGGAAGGGGGGTGGTGGTGTGTGAGAGCTTGATTTTTAATCATCTACATAAAAAAAGCACGGGTCGAGATCAGTGACGATAACCCGGGCCGTCGACCTCGATGCCAAGATGTCGACGAGACCGACTGTTTGCTTGCCTGTTTATCTCCCAGATCGATGGAATCAGACGGAGGTTCGTTATCGTACGAGATCACGACCGACCGTCATCGTCATCGACCGTATCTGCCGATCAAACGACTGTATTTTTATTATTATAAGAAAAAACGACCATGATGATGAGATGGCATGGGACCTAAAATGGTCTTGTTTGACAGCGGAACGACACGTGAGCGTGCGTGCACACCACTTCAATTTCCCGGCCTCCCCATGGGACTGGTCAACCCGTGGCTACAGCGTGTCCGTGTCTGCTGTTACATATGCCACACATTGCGGCACGATGTCACTCGCAAGCATGAAAAAAGGGGTTACGGTGACGTATGGTTGCCGAATCAACGGGCGGTGGATAATTGGGATATTGCGCCCGGACGCCAAAAGAAAAAAGTTCACCCACGTCAATTAGGATGGATGATATATGCAGATCCTACGCCCGTCTATTTCCTCCCGGACAGATAGGGGCGATCAACTTCGGAACTCACACTCATAGTATGATATGAACTCATAGAGGTCGAATTTCAGTGGGTGATATAGACGAACCGTCGAGGTCTATCACATAAGCCACAGCGTATGTATGTACCAGCTCGGCACAATATGCGACGAGGAACAAAAAAAAGACAATGCACGAAGAAAAAAACCGCCGCCAGCGACAGTGCGACTATATACGTATACGTGTACTGATCGATTATAATGCTTATTGTCGTACCGCAAGATTGCGCGGGTAAAAAAAGAGACAGAGGAAATGAAAGGGAAACGAAACATGTGCGTAGGTGTGTGTGAATGCAGGAAAAAGCGTCGGCGCCTGATGACGCCGTCATGGTGGAGAGAGATGGATAGCGATGCGAATGAAAACGACGAAAAGAGAAAGAGGGGGTGCGGTGTGGCGAAAGCGACGCGGATGGTTTCGACAGAACGACAGATGCGCGAGTATGAGGATGAGCTCCGGGTTCACGGGATGAGAATGATAGAGAGAAAAGACGACAAGACGGGTGATCTTCTTAGAACGCAGCACCGTCCCAGCTGGCCCGCTTGCGCTTGTTATCGCTGGCCTTGCGCAACTGCAGGTCTTGTGGCGAGACAAAGCTCATGCCGCGTTGGTGTGACTGGCGTGGACCCGAGCCTGTACTCGCACCCGCTTCCTGGGCTGTCTCCATAAGCAACGCCTGCGCTGTCTGGAGTGCCTGGGTGACCGACGAGTACGGCGCGGTCGGTGGCGCGGATCTCAGAGACGTGCTTGACCGTGCCAAATCAAGCGCTTGGCCCTGCCTTGAGGCATCCGTGGTGCCTGCACTCCCTTCATGATGGTCGTCCGCAACATGACTGCCGCTATAATAATGCAAGTCGAGGAAGGGCAGATTGTGGAAATCGCTCGACGGCTTCCACACATCAACGCCCGAGGCAGCGTCCGCCGTCGCAGGCAAGGGGGCCGACTCTGATGTGTGGTGAGGGAGCGCATCGAAAAAAGGCAGCGAGCGCGTGGTTGTAATGACGGGCTGCGAATGTGGCGGAACCTGTGTGGAACGTGCGATAGTGGAGCGCGACTCTGATGGCGGCACCGATATGGATCGGCCATGCGACGCAGATGAGTGAACATGCGACAGAGAACGCATGGGGCGAGATGTCGTGAGTGGCGTCGCGGGCGGTGTAGAATGTGCCAGATCGACCATGTCGTCAATATTGTGCGGGCCAATGGCAAACAGCTCAAGGGTAGATGCGATACTCAGAGACGTCTCCGCATCGTCTTTCTGGATGCCGATTTCGCCGGTGGCAGAGGCAGCTTCAACCTGATCATTGAGCGTAATTGACGCCAGTTCGATCTCGTCAATGCCAGGGAGTGCGGGCGTGTGGATCTGCATGGGGTGCAAGCCAGAGGGCTGCTGCATGCCTGACAGTCCGAGGCCAGGTGTTCCAAAGCCAAAGCCAGGTCCGTAGTACGATTGCTGCGGTTGATGGGTGCGTGCGCCAAAGATAAGGTCGCCGGCGTAATTCGAGTGGTGGGTGAAGCCCCTAAAGCTGCTCGTGGGGAACATGTCTGGATCGGAAAACGTGGAGTGGGTATCTCCAACGCCAGCCTCGGACGCAAAGTCGTGAAAGGTGGTCGGAAATAAGTCGTAGCGATCCATGACGCCGTGATTGAGGTGATGAAAGGAAAAGGGGGAGGATGGTGCTGGGGAGAGGGCGTCTGCGAAAGAGGAACCGCTGCTGGAAAAGGTGGAGGTGTCTAGCCGGGGATTGGCAGAGAACCAGTCCTGCGCACCCCAAGGGGACTTTCCGATGGTGGGCATGCGGCGCATAAACGGTGACTGATTGAAAGGGTAGTCAGAAGAGGATATATGGGACGACGTTGGGGAGCCGGCGTTGGCTGACCAGGTGCTGGAGTGGATGGGCGTTTCGATGCTGGACCAGGTGCCCTGTGATTGGGACGAGTCGGTCAGTTCTGAGAGAGAATGGGATGCGCTGGGCATGAAATCGGGGATGGAGAGGGGCTCGGATAAGGGGTCTATCGTCTCCATGTCCATCTCGGGAAACGGCTCGGCCGACGAGGGGGGCTCATCTTGGGGAGACGTCTCCGTCGTGATGGGGGGACATTTGAAGAGCCTGCGAGTGGACTCTTCTTCGGCAGCGGAGCTCTCCTCGTCTTCTGAGCAGGTGGCGCTCTCTGGGACGCTCTTTGTGCCGCCTCGAAGGAGCCTGGACGCGCGCTTCTGGCGGGTGGGGCCGATGTGAGAGGTGGTGGACGGGAGCTGGTCGTCTGTTGCGGCGCGGACGGGGAGGTGGACCTCCCTCTTCTTCTTTGGGGCGTTGCGCGGTTTGTAGCCCGCAGCCTGGTAGAGCTCGGGGAAGGCGTTGCGGAAGCGGTCGCGGAGGTCTGTGGAGCGGCGGTTCTGCTCCTGGAAGATGGGGTCCTTGACGATGGTGGCCCAGACGGTGCCGTGCTTCTCGTACCCGGCCTTGAGCGCGCGGTCCTCCTCTTCTGTGAAGGGACGGCGCTTTTTGGAGCGGGTCTTTTCGAAGATGGAGCGGCCGTCTGGGAGGGTGGAGCGGACCTTGCTGGAGAGATGTGTCTTGGCGTTGGGGTAGTGTTCCTTGTACGCGTCGGGGAAGTAGGTTCGAAAGCTGTGGGGGACGATGAGGGACGGACAGCACGAGCGACGGGTACGCACCGGTCCTTGAGGTCGACCGGGGAGCGGTTGTCGAACGTGAGCTTGGGGTCTTTGAGGATGGCCTTCCAGTTGCCGACGCCCCACTGCGGACGGGGGTGAGCGATGGTGAGCATGGAGACGGCTGGACGTACCGTGTTGCAGCCGTCGACGAGCATCTGGGTCTCCTCTTCGGACCACTTTTTGCGCTGTTTCTTGTGTACGACGAAGCCTGGCTGGGCGGTGTCGTCGTGTATCCTGCGCATCTTGCCCTTTCGTTCTGGCATTGGGTCTGGGATGCTCGTGTCGTCGCGAAAGGACCAGGCTGGTACGAGACGTGGTGAGGATGCAAGTGCGAGAGAGACGCGGCGATGTTTTGGTGGCGACATTGGCTGATAATCGAGTTCCAAGGACGAGATATGTTTTTATTTCAGAGACTGTCACTGCCACTCGAGATGCGTGTCTGATTCGCGTGCTCATCAACATCATCTACTAGCCCGACACTTGCGGCGCTATCCGCTCTTCTACCCGGCCAAGCCGTTCTATCCACACGTCCAGCCGTCCAGCCAGCTCCCCAATTTGTCCCCGTGACAGCACACGCGGCTGCACCCACGTTATGTGTGCTCGCTCATCCACCTGGTCCAACGTCCCTCGTATCAACTTGAGGCTGCACGCACTTGATTATCAGCAACACGCCCCCTTCCATATCCTCCATTCTTGCTCACCTCAGTGCCTTCATGATCAAATGTTCAACCTCATCTATCGCCAGGCGCGTCTCCTCGGCGATCGTCTGGAACGTCATCGTCCGGTCGTTGGCATTCCGTTTGAACACTGACTCTATCAGTGCCATGAGACAGATCTTCTGTCGCAAGAACGGATAGTTTTGTTCCAGTATCGGCTGCAACGCCACACCCTCTTTAGCTTCTTCCGCCTCGGTACGGCTCTCCGCACCCATCACGCACCTCCTGCGGAAACAGTGGCGCCAGCGCTTCGAATTTGCCAATGTTCCCTTCGTTGAATGTGAACAACAGCTTCTTGATCCAATCATACTGCGTGTTGTCCAGCGCGTCCAGTATCGGATGCATCAGCTAACGCGAATGAGGTCATCGTCAGTCCTCGCGCTTCGATAAAAACAGTCGTTTTCAAATCACGAAAACAACATACCAGTTCCCCAAAGTTGTAGATGCTCTCGCCGAGAAATGCCGAAATGCCAAGGTCGTGCGCGCGCAACAAACGTTCCTCTGACGTGAGGTCCGTCCCAACATCAACACATGCCAGATACAGCAACGAGTGCTTGTAATACGGTGCGTATTCTGCTTTCGCCTGCGATCCCGATCGCGTCAGCATCAACAAACACCGAGAACCTTGTCGATTTTCATATTACCTTGTAGTAGTCCGCAGCCACCCGATAATACGATGCATTCACAGCATTGTCCACGCCTTCTAGTTGATCGAGCGTCTTCCAAGCAGTGTCCATGTCCTTCTTTGTCCCTTCCAGATCCCCATATACTAGCTTTGCGTGCGCGATGTTCGCAAGCAACAGGACATGCGCCTCCTTGGACTTATCGGCATCGATCCGGGAGAGCAGCGCGCTCAGAAATCCAAGCTGTGCTTGGGGATCTTGGCGACGGAATGAATTCTGATGGAAATGGCCGACGGGGAATGGAACGCACTCGTTATCTCTTTCGATACTCGTGTTCCCAGCTCCACGAGTTTCTGTTGGTTTAATTTGGATTCGAAATCCCTCACGAACTGCTGGAAGACGACCACGCGACATGGTTTCGAAAGGGGGTGATCGAAGAACTCGGACAGCTTGAGCGTGAGCTGGTGCCATAGCCTGTCGGTCTGAATGAGCAGTGTCCGTGTCCTGCAGTGTCTGTCACCTACTTTCGTGTATACAGGTTCTTGAATGCGTCGAAAAAGGGATGTAGATCCGGGGGGGTGGACGACAGCGCCTTGGTGATAAACTCGTCGAGCACGAGCTTTGGCGGGGGTGCGGAGAAGTCCTGAGGCATCTCGTGAGGCGGTGGTGTGCTGTGGGCGGGCGATGAGGGCGATGTGGGAGTGGGAGGGGGGACTGACCGCGACGCGTATGCGTTACGCCAGAGAAGGCTGCTAGCGATTGTTTGACTGTATTTTGCAATGGCCTTGAGAAGTAACAAGACCAAACTGACGCTTTCCCATCCCAACACAACGTAGCTCCTCCGTGCTCGGTCGGACATGGTAAACGGTTGATGGCAGGCAGTGAGGCGTAAAGCTTAAACGGCGCACTTTGACGTCTTAAACTGGCGTTGAGCGCCAATTGGATCTCACACTCGACGGCACCACGCCCGTACTCGCCATTCTGGACACAGGCACTCTGATTGGCACCCTCAATTGTCCCCACATGACGACACTGCGCCCTTGTCGTTCCCATTTGCGAACTCACCCTATCGCTTTTAATTTAGGTCTTTATTACCGGTTCGCGTCCCTTTCCGGATGCCAGCACGTAAACGCGAGGTCGCCTCCTTTCTTCACCGCGTCCACAACGGGCCTCCGTGATACACTCTCAGATGCCTTTTCTCGGTGCTCCCTTTCGCATTCCCCGCTCTTGCGACCCTAGAGACTCGAAAATACCGGTATGTCGGGCTCTCCTTTGCTTCACAGCTTTGCCGACCACCGCGCAGCCATCCATCTCCCAACTGTTTCATACAAACTCGGTTCCATCTCCGAGGGACACGGAGCGCATTCGTCAGCTTCTAGAAGAGCGCAAGGCAGAGCTAGCCGCCTTTGCAGAAGAGATTGAGCGTGCTCGCGCTCATGTACAGGGACTCGAACAACAGTACGATCAAATCCTGGACGACGTCCATGAGCTCCACGCCCTTGTCTCTCCCGTCCGCCGCATGCCCACGGACGTCATGGCAAAGATCTTTGAACGCTGTATCTCAGACCAAGTCACCCCAAGAGCTGACCCTCGCATAGCGCCGCTGTTGCTCGGCCAGGTCTGTCGTTCTTGGCGATATCTCCTTTTCTCCCTCCCATGTCTATGGACCACGTTGCAACTCGATTTGCCGTCGGCCACGAAAGACTGGGAAGGACACGTCCAATCCAAGTGCCTATCCATGCACGTGTGGTTTTCCCGGTCCAAGGCACTCCCGATATCCCTCGTTCTCAATCACGCCAAAGGATCCCTCATTCCGTGGCATGCGCTCGTGTATCTTGACAAAGAAATTCTCTCACTCGGTTGCCGGCTGAAAGATCTCTCCCTGCACTTCTCACACCGATCTCTCACCTCTCTCTTGACGTTCACTCAAAGTCCCCTGCCATACCTCCAACACCTGGAACTGAAAAACAGCAACTCTCTTCCTACCAACGAAACCCCACCTCCGATCGTGTTGCATTCCGCGCCTAGTCTCAAAAGCCTCAGTCTGTCTTGGTGCAGCCTTGACCTCCACGATTTTCAGGTCCCGTGGGCGCAGCTTCAGCATCTGAACCTCGAGTATGACGCGAGCTCATTTTGGAACCCCGTTCACAGCGACTATCTGCAAGCCCTTGCCTGCTGTCCCAATCTGACGACACTCTGCCTCGGCATCGGTGCCTTGATCGGCGACGCTGATCCGGTACACATCGCGCCCGTGACCCTGCCCCACGTCCACACCTTCAAAACGAGCGTCTACGTCCAAACGTGGTACCTCTCACACTTTTTCGACGCCCTCTGCATGCCCCAGCTCCGTCACTTCGACATCAAAAACGTCAGTCTCGCGCTGGGCAGTTTCACCGGTCAGACAGAGTGCCTCCCCTTTTTGGTGCGGTGCGCGGACACGCTCGAAGAAGTCTGTTTCAACCGAATCGACATCGCGGACCCTGCGGTGCTCTCGTGTCTGGCGCAACTGCACTGCCTCAAGACCTTATCCTTTCTCCCAGGGATTCTTCGGCTCAATCACGGGCTCGTCACCGCGCTCACGTACGACGGCGAGTCCAGTGGCGGCGACAGCGAGCGACTTTGTCCATCGCTCGAGGCGCTGCATTTGAGGTGCTCCTCCTTCGTTCCCGTCGACGCCGTCGTCCGTTTGGTGGCGTCGCGTTGTCAGGTCGCGCCCAAGCTGAAGCGGTTTTCGTTGCAACTCGCGACGTTCGAATATGGGTTGGATGCGAGGGACGAGAAGATCAAGGAGATACAGGCGCGGTTGAAGACATATGTGGAAGGGGGATTGCAGCTCGTCCTGGCCAAGTCGAGCAGCTCCGGGTAATCTTTTCTCAGAACAACCATTCTATCGTCTTGTCGACAATGCTGTCCATGTTCAAGCTTCCTGCATACCCCACATGTATACTACAAATATGATCATGTTGTACGATATATATGGACAACGTGCCTCCTTTGGTTATTGATGAGCAACGTTGCAACGTTGTTCGGACCAACATACCAATATGGCGATCGCATTGAAGGTGCTGCTTCTCTCCATCGCAGCGGTCGCACAAAACTATGGAACTACGCCGCCCCATGCTGCCCCCTCCGCCGAAGAGCTACGTGAACACAGCGGTTTAGAGCGTGTCGTACCATACTTTACCGCGTTTGTCAAAGTGCGTTTGCTAGTGTCATCATTCTAACTCTTACTGACCCTACTCGATCAGACAATAGTAGGGTCCTGGGTCGCCCTCGAAAGCACGGTCCTCTTCATCCTCAGCGACCACTGCCCGCCCGCCCTCGCCCGCCCACTGCAACACGCCCTTCTCGGGCCCTCCCTCTCCCCCGCCTCGCTCACCGCGCTCACGACGCCCACCCCCGCGTTCATCGTCGGCACGCTCCTCAGCGTCAGCGGCGCCCTGCTCCGCGCACACGCTTACCGCGTGCTCGGTCCCCGGTTCACGTTTGAACTGAGCATCCGGCGTGGGCCGTCGTCCACCTCTTCCCTTACTTCTGCTTCTGCTTCCGCCCCGGCCGACGCGCACGCGCTCGTGACGGATGGCGTCTACAGCGTCGTCCGACACCCGAGCTACACAGGCGGCGCCGCCATCGCGCTCGGATACCTCCTCTGCCTCCTCGACCGACGCGGCACCACCGTCGCCACCGTCCTCACTTGTCTGTCACGGTGTCACCACGGGTTTGGATTCGGGAACGACGGCCTCGACGCGACGACCGTGACGGCTCTGCTTGCGTGTGCGTGGGCGACGGCGACGGCTGGGTTGTTGACGGGCGTACAGGCGCGGATGAACAAGGAGGACGCGATGCTCGAAAAGCATTTTGGTGAGGCGTGGCGGGCGTGGGCGAAGAGGGTGCCATGGCGCTTGATCCCGGGCATATATTGATCCTCGGACGCGACGGTCTTGAGCCAAGGACGACGGATCGTGTGTGGATCGATGTCAAGAGTAGGATGGTCAGTTTAAGTAGCGTCTTGGTGCCATAAGATTTACAACTTCTATCTAAGCCGGTTCGACACGCCTCCCTGTACCTCGTAGCCACATAGTATCATAATCATTAGATTAGTTCCTTCTGCAGTGCGCAGGTCAGTCTACCAAGAGGCTCTGCCCCAAAGAAAAATGAATGAACTCTCTAAGAAAAAGACAGTTGGAGGGTATCTATTGTGAACCTTCAAGTTTCAAGAGCAGGATATCTGAGAGACAATAATATATGTACGAGGACAGAAAGCACAGGAATGACATCATGCACATGAGAGCGGAACTAATCGCGGGGCCGATGTTCGCCCGCAAAGATTCGGGAGGAAATGGATATTCAAGGCGCGATCACGTTTCCGACTGGCGCACGGGGGACGTCAAGGAGATACTGAGGGGACGCCCTCACGTCGAACCTGCCAGCCGCGGGAAGGGTAAACAACGGCAGACTGTTCCCGCCCACAAGCAACTCCTTCGACATCGATGCCGATGACGTAGCCGTGTGCGAGAACGGATCCTCCAAGTCCCCCAACGCACCACCAAGGTCCGCCGCGAGCATGCGCGGCGAAAACGAGGGGAACGAATCCCGCCTCTGCTCCGTCTGGTGCGTGACGAAAACGGGGATGATGGCAGAGCGACCACTGTACGACATATCTGAGTTGGTACTCCTGTTGCGAAACGAGAAAAATGATTCGTGAGCTGGGCGATCTCCAAAATTGAACATATGCGGACGACGAACCCGTCAACAGTCCAGGTCAGCGCGGGCTCGGAGGTAGATCTGGTGAAGAAGCCGACCCGCTTTGCGATTGACATATAGGCAAGGCGGTAGTTCTTCTTCGCTTCGTCGGCTAGCCCAAAGAACGCAAAGAAAACGACGGCGCAAAAAACGACAAGGTAACGGCTCAGCTCGATGCTGACGACCACTTCTTGATCCTGGTGCCACACAGCAGAAGGGACTTGTTGGATCTCGTTGAATCCGGCATGGGCATTGTCCCAGCTGACGTACGCCTCCACGGGACCCGAAGTCGCATTGAGATAGATGGAATAGGATCCCAGAGGAACGGTACAGAGGATTTCAACACCAGCCAGACCCATCAGACGGAGATACAGGCTGGAACTCAGGTTTTTGTTGGTCGAAAGGAACTCCTTGAACTGGGCTCTCTGGAAGGCAAATTTACGAATGGTTGGAACTGCAAAAGTGAATATTAGAGCAGCAGTGAAAAGTATCCGAACGCACGTACTGCAGTAACATGCAGACACTAGACCAATGGCGACTGGCCAAGCGTTAACCAGCACGTACGTCAGGGGTGTGTTCGAAGTGAAGGGGTAGCAACCGACTTCTTCGAAAATGACGAAGCGATGTGCTTGAACAACAATGTCTGATGGCGAGTAAGAAACAAGGCCGATATGTCCTACAGTACTCACGAAGAATCATCTCGAGAAGAGGGATGCCGAGACCGATAGCCAGATCGATCATGACATCACGTCGTTTCTGCGCCCGCGTCTTTGTAGCGGTTCGGACGGAGGCGATGTGGTACAGGCGACGGTTAATGCAAAGAGATGCTGCGGGAATGGCCACCGCACTTCCGACGATGAACTTGCTGGCTGCACCACTGGGGTCAGTGGTACCGAACAAGCGAGAGCACACCTACAAATGTCACACCAAAGTGGTGCCTTGTTGCGGACGTCCGAATTCCAAACCACGGAGTTGATGAATTGATTCAAGCATGCTAAACCGGTCCAAATCATGTACAAGCAAGTGCCCGTGTTCCAGGCTGGGCAGGTTAGAGAATGTGGGATGACCGAGGTGAATAAAATTTACCTTCAAGATGCCATGGGAGCGGGATCATACACAACATAAAGCCGATAAAGGCTAAAGTAGAGAAGAACCAGTTAGGGGCATCGGGGACCATGTCGACCGTTGAAGAGACACCAGCAAACGGGAGCGTCAAGTGAGGGAGAAAAAGGCAACCATGCGTAACAGGAACGGTGAAAATATGGCCCCGAGGTGGTCCTTAAACAAAGTCAAATAGGTATCATACAATGACCCCTCCGGGCAAACCTGGACCCATAGAGTGGCTGTACAACCGCCCACCGTTTCGCATGTTCCGAAGAAGTAGGTATACTTCAACGGAGAAAAAGCTGTAAAATTATTGTGTATTAAAAATGCTGCTCGTTGGTGTAGTCGATGCGTCTTGTACATGACGGTCAGTACGGTCAGGCGATATCGGAGCTCGGCAACATGTAGTAGCAGTTACGTCATGCTCACGTGCACGGGCGATTCGGCGCGCCTGCCGCCCACGGGACCTTGCAAACAATTCCCTGTATGTGACGAATTTTAACAGGTGCCAAGGGCTCACACTCCAACGCTATGTTCTCGACCTCCAATTCGATCCTTTCGTTCATGGTCAACCATACGCTGCTTTATCCCATGTGAGACATACTTCCAGGAGTTACTTACTAAAAAACATGTGCCAAATGCCGATGTAATTTACCGTTCTCTTTTACTCCACTAATTACACACTCCGTCCGAAGGTATTATCTCGTAATTAATAGGACTCGGCATGGTAAACCTGGGGGACTACTTGGGCTCTTTGTGTCTGCAGGTTTGTTACCTTGACGCAAGGAGATACGATGGGAAGGTCAAAGGACTCCACCACGATCTCGCCTTCCGTCGCACCCTGGCGCCAGTGTACACGACTCAGCTCTGCATGATTAAGCAGCCATTCGGGGTCAACGTGCATGGTTGCAGCCAACGACTTGATACTGAGCATTGCGCGGCACACCGAAACGACCGTCAACGTCATAAAGGTAATTCTGATCGAAAAATAAGTCGAGGTACTGGTGGTATGCTCCATGACGAACGGAACGTACCCCCCAGTAAATGCGACTTCATACACCTTTTTCGGCCGAAAGCGGTTACGAAGGTTCTGTGTAGCTCACAAAAGTGACTACTTACCGGAATTTGAGAAGTATCCGTCATCCTGAGACCAATCACCAAAAACAGAAGCGATCCTTTGGCACATTACTTTATGAATCGTGTGGGAGGGGAAATGCCTTACCTAGCGCGCACGCGTACATGATCATTCCTCTGTACAGTCAATTGAGTATTCCTTCAGAAATTATAGTCAAACTCGCTTACTCCTTCATGAAGCGCCAAAGAAAAGTGTCCCTTTGCAAGTATTTGGGACTTGTAATGAATCGATAAAGTTTAAGGGCGAATAACAGGCTGTGAAGAAACAGCGACGGAACATATAACCATGCCATCAGTGGGTTTTGGGGAGGGTTCCCGCCTTTTCGGGACGCCCCAACTAGTGCGAGATGCCATAAGAAGCCCGTAAGGAATACATTGGCCATGGTGGTAGCTGCAAAAGCCTGAATGGCGATGGCTCTGGTAATCGGGCGTTTAATAAACATGTACCACACGCGCATCGTGATTGCGGCTAAATAATTTGCGACAAAGATCAATGCCTCATGTCGCGGAAAAGAATAAACGGACCTTGACAAAGGGTCATCACGACGACTCCGACGCCATAAATCAACGAAGCAGATAGTCCATGGCTGAACATGTGATCAGAGGATGGAGAATTTGGATGTGAGTACGCTTACGGCTAGGTAGAGAAAGTGTGATCAGTGAGTCTAGCATCACCGCTGAGAAAGGCTACCAACTATAAGATCGGTACAATTGACTACCACGTCGCGGTCAGCGAGACTCTCGTGGTTCACCATGCATTCGCTCACTCAGAATCAGAATTCTGAACAAACAGGTTGTTATCAGCGAACGAACGTCAGTCCACTGAGAATATACTTACATTGCGTATACGAAACCCAAGTATCGTATCTAGCGATATCTGTCAGCAGACTTACAATTTCTCTGTCCTGACCACACCTACGCAGAAATAAATCCCTCTGGAGAACGTCCATGGGCCACTCCAAAAATGTTTCACCTGCATGTTTACCGTGATGTACAGTGTGGTAGGAGTCAGTATTATTATGGCTCACCTCGTCGCCTAAGTTAATTGCATGGTCATAAAGTAAGAGTGTTGCAGACGCCAGGTTTATCCACTGCGCTAACCTCCGTCCCCTGGTATAGAGTATGTCAACTTCACTCATGAGCGTGCAAAGAGAATGTGAGTAAACCAGGAGAGAGCCCAAACTTCATGTGTGATGGTTAAATTGTAGGGCCAGCTCCATCATTTTCTCGTTACAATGCAGGTTGATCATCGATCAGGGTTATAATCCGGTGCTTGATGGAGAGTGGCTGAATACTGC
>JBBPLP010000034.1:0-88966 GCA_038089875.1 Fistulinella prunicolor | reverse complement strand
AAAAGAAGGCTGTGAGCGCACAGGTAGTGAGGTCTAGCCCCAAGCCACATGTACTGGACATGTGACCGCGAAAGAGATTCTAAAGATAAAGTCAGGTGACAAGTCACGTGACGAGATAAGATAAGATGCATCAAGCAAAAACGTCTAAGTCCGAAAAGTGTCAGAAGGTATAGGGATAAACGGTACTGGCCGTAACAAAGCACATCTGAGAAATATCGCAGATGAGTGAAAACAGAAACAATCATTAAAAAATAACAGCTTGCCATTGGAGGTAGGGTCATTCATATACTTTTCTTCCAAGAATGCCCAAAAACGTCCTTCGTCCACCATGTCGTTATGAGATAATTCTTTCTAGAGTCAAGGTTAAGTTGCGGACGGGCAGACACGCAGCAAGCGAACCTCTGCCAGCATTCTTAGCCACTGGCTGTCGTGAGTGATCGCCACTGAAGCCTTGGGATTCTTGTATTCTAGAATTCAGTGTGCAATAATATGTGATAGTCCACCATACACACCCTGTGCCATAGGTAACGATTGATGATGTCAGAGGGGTGAAAGGGCTAGAGGATTGCTTGACCATTATCCGATGTTGGATTAGTGAAAGTACTTACTTGGGATAATGCCGGCACAGGGTTAACATGCACGCCCGCATCCATATCGTTAGGTGTACCATGGCCCCACAACCTAAACGTAACTATCCGGTGCCAAAATAGTGCCAAAATGCTAAGCAAGAATCTGACGCGCGATGTCAATTCGGGCCAGATGCTTCTCGAGTGAGGTGACAGTGTGTTAACCGAAGCTGCTAAATGTTTATCCCATCCCCTCGTCTCGATCTTGAAACCTGATATGAATACGGTTTGGTTTTCATTGTGATTTTCTTCGGGGCTCTGGCGATAATCGCAGTGAGTATCCCAAGTATAGTTTCCGGAATCATCGCGTTCCATAACGACCCGCCCGGCTGGTCTGACACCATGGAATGAGGCGAGATGCCAAGACTTTTATAGAACCCAGTAAGCAAGTAAAGGGATTTGCGGCCAGTAAATTGACACCAATGG
Source organism: Fistulinella prunicolor (assembly GCA_038089875.1). Classification (NCBI taxonomy): domain Eukaryota; kingdom Fungi; phylum Basidiomycota; class Agaricomycetes; order Boletales; family Boletaceae; genus Fistulinella; species Fistulinella prunicolor. The sequence continues at coordinate 87,914 of JBBPLP010000034.1, read as the reverse complement.
AGTGCCCAACTCTCTGCTAGCTCGCGAAACTCCTCCTCTAACTGTTTATCAAGATTTTGGCACACAGCACCGGATGGGAGTATAACGACGGCGCCTGACGCAGAACATGACTTGAATCTGCAGGGTGCACTTATAACACTAAGTCAGTATTGTTGTAAACCTCTGAGTATCGAAGGGAAACTATACTTGGGCATGCTTCAAGTTATCACCCTGAAATCCCTCAATGCCATGGCAAATTGCACGACCAGCAGAGATTCCGCCGGGAATAAGAGGGGCTTCGTTCGGATCAAACTTGGTCAGTCCAGCAAGGCCAGCAAAATCCTTGGGTCTAGACCTGTGGAGGTCGTGATCTGGGGGAAAACATATATTGAACAGGACTTTGAACATGCCAATGTCATCGACATAACCAACGTCTCCAATGTGGAGCCCATTTTCTGCGTAGGAAACTGGTAGGCCAGGCATTGGTTCTGGAAACCGCAAAGGGTATCCGAATGGTTGTTCCAAGTTTTTTGCATATAGATTTTGGGGGGATTCAGTCATTGCAGGTTGATGCCAGTGAGCACCTGGCAGTCACGCTTCAGTGGCTAAGCTCACTGAATAAATTTCGCCGATTACAGAGATTAGTCTGGAGCGGGTCATATGTACAGTTGATACATTCCATACTGTACTAGCGTTGGGACCGCTCGCTCGAGTCCCATACAGAGAGACGACCTTCAGAATATTGGCAGGTGGCAAAGACAGGGGAAATTTGCCCAAGTCGATGAATACATCACGTAACAAGCTACTCGATCAGGGGTACAAGAGCGTTGGCGATTGGCACAGTACCGTCAAAAGCGGGGAAGATGATGCAGGTGAACGTGCGGGGCAATCCCAGTGGTGTGGACTACACAAGGGTTACTTTACGATGAAACTGAAAGCCAAGGCATGATCATCCTGCTCTGATCTCACAAGTGGTTGATGGGATACCGCCAGGCTGAGGAGGCGCAGGCAACGAATGGCACAGGCCCCATCGCGGTGTAAACGGAATCGATGGGATTTAATATTGTTTATTGATGATGCCATTACTTGAAGATAGATTCAGACTGCAATGTGTTCATTGCTCGAATGGCGATCTCCGTATTCGACGTCGCTGAACTACGCCAGGAGGGAATGCCGAGTTGAAATCGCATTTGCTTGTGGGTATGATGAACTAGTCGGCGTCAACTCATGTCATGTTTGAAAATTGAGGTGGATCTCGCCAAGTTCTTTCTTTCGAGTTAAATGCACGTGTTCTCACATCCCACTGGATGACACGTCGAGATTGGGCGAGGAGTTTCCACGAGCCGCAAGCGCTGTCGACTACAGCGCCGCGCATGGGGAAACGTGAGACTCTAGGGGCGCTTGAGCGGCGGTCAGTCGTCCGGAAGAGACCGATGCCATAACGAGATGACCATCGATTTAGAGAGTCCTTACGAGAATGGTCCTTTTCTGTCGTCGTGTTAGTTATTGTTCATTTACCCTTCAGGAGGTCCTCATTTCATTTGAAACGGGTGCTGTCTGGGATCGCGTCGACCTCATCCCATATGACAGTTAGGTGAGTCGAGCCGTCGAGTTCTTGACCTGTTTTTGGTATGTCTGACTTTTGGAGGAGGTCGTCGCCCTGGGAGCAAGCTCAGGAGACTGTTCCCGCGCTGATGGTGACGGTTTGAGTCGGAGTCTGTCCGCATGGCCCAGCTGTTCGATGCCAGTCTTATAATGGCGATAAAGTACGTCCGTGCCTTTTCCTCCTTCTCTATCAGAGCACGTCCACCTTCGCCTCGTCTCCCCCGCCTCCCTCCCCCTCCCTGTCCGATCTGCAATCTCGACTCTGTTGACATGGCCTCCGGTCCTCCTTCTGTCCTTAACCCCACTTTTACCGACGACAACCCCTTTCCCGACCTGCCTCCCATCCACGACGACGTGATCCGAACAACAGTGTTCACCCACCGCAGTTACTACGCCCGTCCCAACCATGTATTCGAAGACCATCCCGAGGATCCCAGTCCCGACAACGAAAAGTGAGTTCTCGTTTGACCAATTATCGGATCGCTCAACAGCGGGCCGGTTCAGGTACGAACACTTGGGTGACACCGTGCTCGGGTTTACGGTCACCCGCCTCCTCATAGACATGTACCCCAACCTACGTGTCGGACCTTCAACCGTTTGCGCCTTTTTGTTTCGACACGTTCCTACTCACCTTATCCGTCCTTTGCTGTGTAGAAAATCCGCGCCCTTATTGTTGGCAATACCACATTGGCGTCCATTTCTCGCCGATACCAGCTGCCAGCGCGACTCATGCTGCACCCCGCGCAAGCGATCTCCCTGAAAGCCAGTGTCAACATACAAGGCTTGTCCTTTTTTTAGGCATATGGTGCCACTCGTCTGACCTGCCATCTACAGCCGACATCTTCGAAGTCAGTCCATATGCAACAGGTGGCTCATAAGGACCCTTACTAACGACATCTCCTTCCTTTGGACAGTCTTACGTGGGAGGGTTGTACCTAGACCAGGGTCTCACTGCGATCGAGCAATGGCTCAACCCGCTCTTTAGACCCTATACCACCGAAGCATACATCCGCGTTCGGGTACAACACCGGCTTCCTCCCCTCCCGCCGCCGGTATCACCCCCAATCGTTTCAAGCACGAGCGCCTCTTCGACCGGATCGTCGGGTTCTGATACCTCCCTGCCGACACCTGCTTCGGGCAGATCCAGAACAGGCATCACCTTATTGCCCCCTCACCGGAGCATACTCCACCCGCACGCGTCAGGCACACCCACGACGACAGGCCATTTGGCCTTGTTCAACCAGCAGCTCCAGAAAGCGAGACGCGAAGTCGAGTGGGTATATGACGATGGCGCCGCCGAGGGTACGACGACCACACCTATCTGGGTCGTTCGCGTCGAAGTCGATGGCGAGGTCTTTGGCCACGGAAAAGGCGGCACCAAGAAAGCTGCCCGAAACGAAGCTGCCAAGGAGGGTCTTGCTCGGATGGGTGTCAAATATGATTAGATCCTGCTGGGTTTGGAATGCCTGGGTGAGTTTTACGTCCGATATACGCTTTGGAAGGGGCATTGATAACATGACACGATGCAAGTGCCTTGTGCAACGACTTCTCCAGACTCCCGCTGGTGGGGGATTCGAAACGCGTCGGTATCCTCCTCCTGCGCTGGTGTGCAGAGGTGTTGCATGGCGGTAATATGCTTTCAACGTTTGTTCTCGTCTCATGTCTCGTGTGTTTAACCATGCCTACCTTTCTTGTGGCGTCCAATACCGTGTTGCCGATACCCGCTTGTCTGTCAGCACGCAATAAAAGCTCTTCGGATAGGATGGAACTGGATCATCCCAAATCCTGGATACATACTACTCTTGTATGGGTGCCTTGTAACTTTTTACCCCTCTCCTTGTACCGTTTTTTTTTCACCCTGTTGTCATTTTTACTCCTCCATGTACGCATCTCTACGGGTTGATATGTACGAGTATCGTTTCAGCCATCCCCAGCGCAGCACGGCCTGGTCAGGGCGCCAATGCGAATGACATCCTATGAACGTCATCGCCGTCCCTCGACTGACCCTCGTAGACGCATTCGTCCGAGGTCGTCCACCGGGGGCGCACCCCACACGAGCGTTTTCCGCGCCGGGTCCAGCAAACGTGGAAACGCACGGTCAAGGACGGGTGCGAGCAGACCTCGGGGTCGAGAAGCAGACGACGACTCGGGTACGCCGGTCGACGGCCGTGCAGGCGATTCAGATAGGTCCGCGTCCACAGACGATGACGGCGCGTCACTACGCATGTCCGACTGCACCGTCTGTCTGTCCCGCATCATCTCCCGCGCCTCCTCGTCCACGTCTGAAAAGTCGTCCTGCTTGACGGCCCGGATCGAATATGCCCATACGCCCGTGGCGAACCCGGCGAGCACGAGCCCGGTGATGGCGTTTTGGAAGCGGAAGGGGGCACGGGCGCGGAGGAGGCCGGGGGACATGACCTACGTTGCGCATATGTGCGGGGATGGTGAACGTGTTGGGTGGAACGTCGGAGGGAGATACTTACATAGCTGCGAGGACGGTAGGATTTGCTCACTTCCTTGCGTGATAGGTAACGGTCTTCGGACATGGCTGGGCAATGGATGTGCTCGGTTGACCCAAGTATGGATGGAGTGGCTGTGTGGTGATACACATAATTTTCTGTCATACAAGAACGCGCGAAGCAATATACAACTATGCAGCTATATGCGTCCAATCCAGCGAGAAGCCAAGGTCGTGCAGCAAATGCGCTCCTCACTCATTCGATCCAAGTAGTTTCTGCAGTCTCTCCAACTCCTTTTCTCGTTCCATCAAAATACCTCGCCACTTCTCCTGCTCCTTGACAATCTTTCCCCGTGCCTCCTCCATTCGCTCCGCCTCCTCCTTTTCCATGTCACTCGTAAACTCTGGCACACCCAGCCTTTTCGTCTCTTGCAGAGAAGCCGGGTTCGAGGTGTGGAACGGAATCGGCCTCTTGGTGCTCTTCGGCAATGGGGTCGGTGGGTGGGCGGTGAGCAATGTGAGAAACGATTGGAACGGATCTGTGAAGACGATTTCGTCGTACTGCCATGAATGCACGGGGCCGAGCTTGGCCGCGTTCTCGGCAGATGGGATTTCGGGCTCGGCTGGAAATGTCGAGCCAGGGGCCGGGAAGGTGACCGTCCAAGGATGTAGTTTGAGATGGTGATAGAGCGTGATCGCTTTCTCGCCCGACTCTGCGACAAAGTTGATTCGGATCTGGATTTCGAACTCGCCCCAGCTGTCAAAGAACAAGCGTCAACACATCGCCGTCGTCGTCATCACGGTTCGCGACACAAAACAAAAAATGATTAAAATAAATAAACACTTGCCCTGTCTCCGAGACCTCGAACGGCGGTTTATCGATGTCTATCTCCCCCCACAATTCGTCAACCGCGTGTCACGCGGGAAGAGAGAAAACGAGGCTTACTTCGCGACGGATTGGAATACGTTTCGTGGAGCTTGAACGTGACCCGTTTGATGAAATACCCTAGGTCGTCTGTACCGCCGACGACGTCTGAATCTGGCGTGCTCGCAGCCCCTCTCACGGCGACCGTCCATCGGTGGGTGTGACCCTCTGTCGTGAGCTCCTTCTCAGCGGCGGTCAACACCGTCGCTGTGTTTCCATAGATGACCGGTCTATGGATCGTCACGCCCTAAGGATCACGTTTGAGAAACAGGCTGACATTGGGAGAGTGGTAGAAAGAGAAAAGGGGCGTACTCGGACGCGGACACGGTCTGCCATGGGATCGTGACATTCCCTCGTCGGGCAGGTTCGGCATCCCCAAACGCCGTTCAGACTCCGACCTTGCCTTCAACACAACCACTACCAGTGTACCCATCTCGTCTACGACAACCCTCGCCATGTTCCTCGACTCGCTGGTCAACCGTACGTCCATGTTCATAATTGAGGGCGACCTTTATTGACGTCTCTTGTGAAATTTCAGGTCCCAACAACGTGTTGGAACAGCAAAAGGTGTTCCAAGTATGTCGTTGTAACCATTCGAACCAAACTGCCCATTGCTGACTCGCACCTTTCTAGTCTGCCCATGTACCCATCTACATGCGGCCACCCAGGGCAAAGCTCTACTTAGGTATGCATTCACTCCGCCTTACCGACCCAGTACTGACGTCCCTGGCAGGGATATACTTTAGCATATACGCAGTCGGCATGGTTGGAACCGCCTACGGCATCTACTCGCTAGCATTCGTACGTCCCTCTAGAGTTATGTACCTCCTCTGAGTCGTATTGTTGACCGACGAACGTCCCCTTCCAGACCAAACCAGTGAAAAAGAATTAAATACGCACGTAGACTTGATCCTCGTTTTCCATCAATTCACGCATATACACTCATTATCTCGTCCTCGTGACCTGCAATCTCTGCGTGAACCACTCGAGCCAACTCGTCGGGACGTTATTGAGCTTCAATTTCACGAGTCACCACACAATGTTACATGTTTTAGATCACTATTATACACGCATCTTTCAATGCCATGCAGCCCATCCAGGATACATCTTGGCCTGCAACGTCGCCGTGAGTATCACCATGACCTTTAACCAAAATCACACACCAAATTCGCATCGTCAATCGCTTCTTGAATTAACATTTCCACCAAGTTGCTCGTCGAGATTTCTCGTTCTTCACCACTCCCGCCGTGATTACGGGATTTGATGTTGGACGGTGAATAGACCCCTCTCAGTTTCCGTTCAATAGGTCGAAGTGCGTTCTTGGCCAGGTGATGCAGGTCCGTAGAGGACTTGACTGCATTGCGTCGTTCCCGGTCCTATATACATATTCAGCCGGACAAGTGTCTCGTTGAGCAAATGTGCACCACAGCCCAAATATGGTCCTAGACACGCACCATTTTGCGTTTCTCATCCTCCCATTCGACAAGGGGATCGTGGATGAACGCGTCGAGTACACTCATCAACGAGTCCTTGTTATCCCTGAGCAGTTGCATCGTCATCTCACACGCGATGCGAAAGACGCCTTCAACGCCGGTGACACCCAATCCGTCGATCATGTTTTGCGTCAGACGAAAGGGGATGCGTTCAGGCACTTCCAAGGTTTTACCCTTGCGGAGAGTTGCATTAGTATCGAGTATGCGGTTAAGGGGAAGAGGGAAACGCGAACGTACCTTTTCGAACAGACAGTTGAAGTCGACGTGCACCACGTCACCCGTGTTGGTGTCGAGGAGGATATTTTCGCAGTGTCGATCACCCAATCTGGGAGCTCCGTTTAGGAACAGCATGATTTTAGCGACCATCGGTTGGATGGGCTTACCCTAGGATGAATCCGACCATCGACATCACCGCCGCCGTTCGGCTGTACATCAAACGACTGGAAAGCCATGCCGATGGCTCGGGAAACGTCTCCACGAACCATTCATGAAACACGGGCGGGAACCTAAGGGATGGGCAGACGGAACTCCCAGTCAATTATCTTGCAACCCATTGCATTTTAGAATGCACGTACATGGGCAGGATTTTTTTCACAAACAGTTCTGCGGCCTCTTTTTCGGGCACCTCTTTGATCTTTCTGAATGCTTCACCCATCTCGGAGGACTTTTTGTCCATCGTTGTCGTCGTCAGTATACAGTAGGCCACTTTGAACAAGAAAAAAAATACTCACCCAACTCTTGATTCGTCTTGCCTCGTAATACCGCATTAATACGGGACGAATGGGAATAGTGTTCGGAACCCATTGTATAAAGCCACACTCTTCGTTGAGTGTCACCACACCATACGTGCGGACATCTGAGTCATGGCGAGTCAAGTCGAATACAAAAAACGCATCTGGTAGATAAACTTACGAAGTTGCCTCCTTCGAGATTCCGAATTCGCTTTCAATAGTTTGTTGATGATCGCGTTAAAGTCCATCAGCCGAGCATCCTTTCGAAGGTCGTCCTTGGGTTTTCCGAGGAACATGTACGTCTGTCCGTTCGATCCGCGAATCGTGATTTTCCTTGGTTTCGCCAGCGAGCGCATAATCTCGATCTCGTCCGAAAACTCTGCAACGACAGGGTTAGTATATGACATGTTCTCTCCCCGTGCCCACTCTGGATAAAAAAGAAAAGAAAAAAGATGTTGCCCTTACCTTCAAAGGTGGGCGCTGCACTCGGAAAGGGCACATGCGTCGAATTCTCCGTCGTCGAAGACGCAGGTGGTAGGTTAGCGGTGAGCGACTCCTGAAGCGGGATGAGCAGTTTCGATTTGCCCAGCATAGCCAGTTTTGGGAATTCGCGCTTCATGTTGAGCGTCTTGCGGTCGTCATCGATCGGGTGGTTGCACAACTTGAGCAGTTCCTCCGTCATCGCATACGATTGTGTGATGAGCTCCGGTAATTCCGTCTTGGCATTCGTGGGATCGTGCTATCATGTTCGCAGATGATGGGCAAGCAATTAGAGTGCAACGTAGGAGAGACGTACCCGGAGCGCGTCCAGTATTGCGCGTCCACGCGACTCCCGGTTGGGCTTGGTCGACTTGACGACGGACGCAAAGAGCCACAAGGCTTGATGTGGGTATTCACGGATGACCTTGCTGATGATCTTTGACAAAACAAGATATACTTTTTGATTGGTATGTCCCACCCTAGACACGATTTGAGGGAACGCTGTGAACCACTGCCATTGTCAAGGTTCAGCGGTGACGAAGTACGTATCAATACGAAAGAGAAACATGCCTTGTATGCCGGAACACTTTCAACTGCCTGGCATATGGCGGCATGGATCTTCACGAAAATGGGGTGCGCCGCTAATTTTTGATTATCTCCAAGGTCTAACCAGAGCGTCAGCAAGCGTGGTATCACTTGGTAGACGTATTTCGAGCCCAAAGCCACAGATTTAGCGTAGTTCCTGACCGTATGTGCGTTCATGCGAATAATCCTACAACCCGACATCAATTCTCATTCATAGGAAAAAAATACTCTTTGCACACCGTTCGTCGTCGGGTGCAGAAAGTTGCCTGAAGGACTGGTCATGAAACCTTCCGAGATGGAACAGTCCGCTCTCCATCATCGCGCCCTGGCTCGAAGCGGTCTGGAACGCTTTCAGAAGATGCGTGGGCTCGAATCGATCCGACTCGCTCATCCAGCGCGCCCGCAAAATATGTGCCTAAAACGACAGCGTGAGCAGTGTCACTTGCAAGGGAAAAATCAAGCAGTGAATGCCCACCTTGGCCCTCATACGCTTCAATTCGAGGTCGTTCTCGGACGTCAGATCGATTGTGTCTGGGTCCTCCATCAAACCGCTCAGACGCATCGAATTCTCAAGCTCCTGAAGGGCGCGCAGTGGTTCGCCCGTTGCCTTGACGAGTTTCGCGCTCTCCATGAAGTAGAACCGGGCATTGCTTTGTTGTGCTTGAAGCGTGGCCGAATAAGCGGTCTGCCATTGTTTGGCCTTGCGCGCGATCTTGGCACTCGCAATCCATGATTGGCCAATCTCCTTGCTAATCGAAGGCGTCTTATTAGGACTGTGTAAACGACAGTCAGTTTCGGAGGGCTGCTCGTACAACTACAATATCTCTGACCTCAGCGCAAGCGCCGTACGCCGCATGCTCAAAATTGCTTGCCGAACGCGGAAATTAGGAAGCGTGGCATCAAACCGAGCAGCGAGGGAAGCGCCGAGCGACTTCATTGCCTCCCGCCGACCTTGCGAACGAGGAAGAGTCGAAGAAATGGCATCGTAAATGAGTTCCATCTCGTGGATCATATGCAGATCCAACAGCGCATCGTACGACTGGCGGTACCCCTTGGCTCCAGCTGCCGTGATCGGCGCACCCAAGATAGCACGCGCATTGGATAATGCGATTTCCACGTCGTTGGCATCGCCCGCCCTCATGGCTAAGAGAACGCGAGCCTTCATAATGTACGGTGACGTCAACTCGTTGTTGGCAGTAATTTGTTGCAGATCACCCCAAGCACCCATCATCCAGGCGCTTTCAGCCTGAAAGCCGGCCAGTGCGGACTCCCAGTCAGGGTTTCGAACAAGGACACCTCGTACGTGTGTCCTCAAAGTGTCTGGAAAGAGTTCAGGTCGATCTTACTTCGAACGGCTAAAAGGCGGCATGAAATACGAACCATAGTGACCAAGATTTCTGAGACAACGCGAGAGGCCCAAGTGGAACTCGAGATTGTCTGGAGATTGCTGGAGCCGAACTTCCCAGCAACTTTGGGCAGCCGTCCATTGTCCCGTGCTCTCATGTTGTCGGATCTTGTGTTCCAGGGACGGTGAAAGGATGAGCATCGATATTCCCTCCATCCCGTCTGGTTCGTCAAGGTGAGCATAGATTTCGTGAAGACGTTCGTAGTGAGTAGCCAGCTCCTTCGGTGATGCAGGCGTCGCCCGATCTCGAAGTGCCACAATTTGTCGTTCAAAGTTCATCATGGACCTCGCATACGCCTTGCATTGGAGGGCGGCTTTAGCCATCAGGTCGTGGTTGATGCTGGAAAGCATAGAGTCGATTCGAACAAGCTGTTCTTCACTCTCCAGCTCGGCCAAGTTTGCTCGTGAGCGCTTATTGTTCTCTGCTTTCTTGGAGCTGATATCCTGGCGCAAGATGCGCACGTATTTGCTGACATGGTCGAGAAGCGTGAAGACGACCTAATCGACATGTCAGTGTTGATCCCCTGTGACGTAGTTGCGTAAGAGGCCCAACCTGAGCGCTGAGGAACTTCTTGTCCGCGCTGGAAGTGCTGCGTTCGTCGACTTGATCCTCGAGCACCACCAATAATTCCTCTCGTATGTCTTGAACGTCCCTCCCTTCCCCAGACAAGAGAATATTCAGCACGAGGTGAGGCAATAGATGATGCGCCACTCCGACATCTTTGTTCCTCAGAGCTGGCCGCAAAACGCTGAAAATCCTTTGCGCGGTTTTCCCGGATGCTCTCGAAATGAGATACGTTGTCCATAGCTGAAGCCATTCTCGGTAAGTGTTCTGCCGCGGATAAATCGGACGCTCGGGTGGGACAAGCGGGTTCTCGATATTCTGAAACCGACCTTCCAACATGGGGGTGACCGTCTCGAGAATGTGTTTCGGGAGGCTACTCCACCGGTTGCGCACTTTGACCGGCACGGGGACCGTGCTTTTCGGTGCTACGAGCGCGGAAGTGAAACCGCAGAACCGCAGCAATTCTTGAATGCTGTACGAGAGACGGCCTTGATATTTGATATCGCTGGTAGAGCGAAAAGTGCCGACGAGAACGTCCTTGATAAGATGCATGGCGAATAGAACTGCCTCGCCCTCATCTGTAAAGTTACTCCGCACGACCATGCGGGAGTCGTTTGAGCCGATCTCACAACGATCCGGATCGGCAGCTCCCAAGATGCCCATACATTCGAAAGCCAACAATCGCAGCCCCTCGATGTCATCCCCATCGCGAGACGCGATGTGGAACAGGGACGACTGTATCTTTCCGACCAGGGGATCGAAAGCATCCCCAGACGCTAAACCATGAACCAAGTCGGGGTGGTCCACAGACATCAGCGTTTTCAGCTCTCCGAGGAAGTGCAAGGTAATGGCATAATTGTCGCTGTTCAACTGAGCCAGAATCTTTTGGAGTTTCTCTCGCGGATCCCAGGAAGCCCGACGTCGCATGAGTTCGCGGTGAATGTCCACTAACTCTGGGATGTTCCTGAGGTCGACTACTTCATCTAGATGTCCTCCCGACAAGTCACCAATATCGAACACGATGAACCTGAGACATTCTTTCGCAGTCTCACGAGCAGTTGGTGATAATGAAGGCCATAGTGATGCGATGGTCGCGCTGGTTGCTACAATATGTGGCCCGACGTCCTGGGGAGGGAGGTTCTTGAGAAATATTGGCCACGTTGCCAGTGTGACATCCGTCAGTTCAGGGATCAAGGACATGGTCTGGAGCGTGGCCATGATCTACAAGGGGTAAGCACGCGAAACTCGTCTTCAAGATCGAAATGACCTGAGGAGCAACGCTTGGAAGCGCCTCGCGAACTTGCACGATCAATGCGCCGAACGCTCGAATAATCTGTTTCTTTGCGGGAATCGTCTTCTTCCCCCGGATATCTTGCAGCATTTCGCTCATATACGATACGATACCAAGCAAGTTGGTCTTGAGCAGGTGAACCATGTCCGCATTACCACTGTCTTGATTCCCCGGGTTAGAAGACATTATGCGGCCCACTTTCCTCAGTGCACTAACCGCCTGTAAAGGGTAAGAAACAAAAGTCATCGTCAGCCTCGGAATAAGGACATGCGCACTTACCGACGCTGCGTCGTCGGGATTCTCATTCCCGAGTACGACCATCAAATCTGCCAAGAGCGGAAGCAAATTGCTATGGACGATACTCCTGATGTCGATCGACCGTCGGTTGACCTCGTCGGCGTCTCCTCTAATAATCTTCACGATAAACTCCAGCGCCTGGTTCGTCTGCCCCGGCCCTTGGAGTCGAAACACGTGGGCAAGGATCTGAGACGCATCGCCTAAGAACAGGATCGACAGTTTCTTGCCCAACTCGCTCGCAATCTCTTCGAGCACTTTGATCTCGCGTTCGGCGAAGAGGTGAGGAAGCACGTGTGGACGCGTAATGGACAACAAACTGTTCGGATAGACACACAGAAACTGACACAGCTCTGCAAACAATTCCGGGTTCGTGCACTTGCGAGCAACGACATACGGCGCAATGCGAGGGAGGAAAGGCGATAGGAATCCTTGCGGCGGCTTCTTATATCGCTTCGTCAGCTCGAGTAGCTGACACCCATATTAGCTCTGCTGCACGACAAAACGACAAAAGATATGACTCACCTGTCCCAACGCAATGCTCTTCAACACCGGGTTATGTTCACCAAGTTGCGAGACCAGATGAAAGACGACTTCTTCGAGCACTTGCGGATGCGCATCACTGGAAGTTCGTCAGGGACATCCATAAGGTGTTACTAATAAAACGAACGCACGCTGCAATCAACCCGAGCGTAATCAACGTCGTCTCCTTGATCGGGTTTTTCGCTGCTATATGCAGGAAGCGAACGAGGTGGAAAAATATGCCTTCTATCTGCACCCAACCTCCTTGGTCGTTGGCACATACCTTGACGAGTTGCGCAAGAGTTTGTCTCGAGATGGATGAGCACACACAGTAACAACCAGGACCAACGAGAACATACCCAGCTAGCAGCCTCGAGGATCTATCCTTGTCAGAGACCCCGCGCTGGACCAATTCCACCAGAAGCGTGCAATTGCCCGCAAGCAAGTCGGCAGCATAGTGTCGCACGACGATCAAAATCGCCCGATACGTGCTACCGCGAACCAACGGTGTCACTTCTTCGGCGGAACCGACGAGAAGCTCGCTCAGTAGCGCAAGCACAGATTGAACCGGCGAAACGCCCTCGTCGAAACAAAAACGCAACTGCGTGACGACGGACGATGCGTAATCGGCAATAGCACTCCGAACGGCGGCCGACCTAGAACTTGGAGATGGTCAAGCCCGATAAATGAAAAAAAAATGCGCCGGGAGATCGGTTTACCTGTGTGAACTGCTCTTTTTCAGCACTTGTAGACCCCGTCTTGCGAATACGGCATCGGACGAGATAACATGACTGGTCCATTCGAGCTCCCGCGGATCAACCACCGCTCGGAGCGCCTGCGTCGCGCGCGCGCGCCAACCGAGCAACGGTGAAACTTGTGTTGGAACACGCGCGTCACCGCCCTGCAGTGCTTCTGCGTCTCTCACGATTCCCTGCCGATCGTCGTACGACCCATTCCCCTCGAAGAAGCTCTTGACGTCTTGCAAAGCGGTGCTATCCAATTGATCGAGATGCTTCCGCAAGAACCTTGACGCAAGAACCTTGTACGATCAGTCACTTCGGTTCCGCATTAAATACGCGAGACATACGAACTCTGAGCTCGATCCCAGCATCTCCCCATGCCTCCCTTGTCAAGATACCAAGGATAGCAGTTGCGTGAAACGGGACCAATCTCAAACAACTGTCTCCTTCGTTCGACAAAAGGGAAGCGAGCGCTCTCACAGAGGGGTGGGATGGATTCTTGGGACCTTCTTCCAATGTATGAATCAATAGGCGGGGAAACAAGGTCCCAAGAGCATCCCGAAAACTTGTGCTCATTGGAAGGACGACCTGCGCAGCCTGGAGGGTCCGAAGCAGACACCGTGACCGCACCACGTCCGTGGTCAGGCAACTAAAACAAAAGTCGAACGTCAAGGGAATGACGCGCGCCGTACGCCGCAAGAGATCATTAGTGAAGCACCGAGACTCCTCCGACTGTTGCAACACTTTGGAAGCGATGTCCACGACAACGCTGCAGAAGACGGCAAGGAATGATTTGCTCGGTAGTCTGATAACGTCCGTGTTGTCCGGAGGGACCTACGTTTGGCTTCAGAATGCCTTCGGTGTGATTATCTATGCAGAAAAAATATCCTACGGGCGTATCTACTCTCTTGGAAGGCGCTCGCCTCCAATGCGGCGCCGAATAGAACTGCACGTCCAATGGAAAGTCGTCCTGTGGCGTGCTCAAAAGATCTGCAATCATGAGGCGAGAACGACACTTGGAGAACGTAAGTGGCTCACCGCAAGTCAAACCGAGCATGTCCCACAAGAGGGAATGTGCCACAGCTCTCTGGGAGGCCTCCCTTCGGAATGGAGAGGCAAGCAACTGGCACAGGACGTGCACCAAGATGTTGGTCGCTTTGGAGTACAGGGTAGTCGGGTCCAGGTGGTCCGCCAGGCTATCATGAGCCACATCGAGCCAGGACTCCGCCGACACGCAAAGTGCGAGGAGCCTCACGAACAACTTCTTCATGAGATCCTCTCCGTCGTACCAGATAGGCCGTGACTGGTGCGAAACATGATCTAAGACGTCGAGCGAGACGTGTGTGAGCGTGATGCGTTCGTTGGTCGTGCCTTGTTTGATGGACGTAAAGTAGGGAAAGTAGCCATAGACCTGATCAGCGAGGCCTGATATCATGGTAATCCAAGAAGCCCTGTCGTAGACGGGCTTGTCGCCATCTGCGGTAGACCGTTGTATCAGGGACCGCAAGAACTCCAAGAGCTGCTTTGGAGCGACAGCTTCCTCGCCTTCTGGAGTCTGGAAGGACGCCGGAACACAGCTCGACGGTGGATCGTTCATTCACAGTATAGCAGTGATGCTTGGGTGACAACAAGTCACTCGATGCCGACGCGTCGCGCACTTGACACCTCAAAGTTACCAAATTAGGCATAAATTCTAAACACGCTACTTGCGACCAGCGCGCCGCTTCTCCCTCGTCTTCTCCCGTTCCATCGCTTTCTGCTCTGCCCTCTCTGTTTCCAGTGAACTGAAAACCTTGTTCATGCGCTCCTTGTACGTCTTATCCTTATCCATCTGCTTCTTATGCTCCACGGCCGCAAGGAACTTGGCATCCTTCCGCAACTCCCGAATAGCCCCTTTGCGCTCCTGCTTGAGCTGATACCGCAGTTTCGACGCCTCGTTGCGCTCGCGATCCGGGTCCTGTCGCCGGAGATATGATGATGAGCTGGTTTCAAATTTGGGGATGTACGACGGGATGGGGATTGGTTTGTGAGCTTGCAGAAGCAGTGGTTTCCGGGATTGCCGGGCGAACTTGAGTAAGCGCGTTATCTTGTCTTGCAAGGAAGTAACCCGGGACTACCGACATGTAAGATTCTGAAACTACCGCTATCATGAGGTCATACCTGGACGTCTTCGGACAGCTGTCCGCAATTTAACCCCGAGAGCACGAGATTGATCGGCTCGTATAGTTCGATGAAACCGTCAAGGGGCTTGTACATTTCGGCGAACCGCTCCAATAGACCGAGCGCCAACCCAAGAGCGTCAATTTTAGATTGCTCCGTAGGATTCGCGGACGTCATGCACGCTAAATCAGGTTTCTGAAATCGAAGGCTTTTGGCTTTGCGACCGTCAATAGCCAGCGGCTCGCATAGGGCGGATCGTAAATCCGGACACGGAAAGTCACCAGGTAGTGACTTTGCGCTGGCGAACACATGGGGCGTAAGGTGTAACGTGGCATTAGCCAGGAAGGTAATGACTTCTGGGACGAAGCGCTTCGACAGAGATTCGTATTCCAGGAACAGAGTAGACAAGAACAGTCCACTCGTGAGGTCTCCGAAAGACCTTAGTCGACACAACCCAAGATACGCTCCCATGAGTAGTCGTGTGGGCGAAATGACTGGATGGCGCATGTCACTGGTCGGCCAGATCATTCCTACCACCCGAAGGAAAGTGAGTTCGGATATTCCGGGCCATGTCCTCGCGTCAGGTTCTAACGCGCCGGTCGCCAAACCGCGTTTGAGGTTTTTGTGCATAAGAGAAAGCTTTTCCACAAAATACTCGGCGGATTCGATGGGGTATGATCGACAGAGCGCGAACAAGTGCGGAACCAGTGCGGATAGCAACTTCATTCTCGGTGCTGGCGGCGATGCTATATACAGTATGTGATCAACGAGGACCCTCGCTAGATTCTATAAGCAGAATAAAGATAGGGGACATCGAGATCATCGTTTGTTCCTTACCTGTAATTTGAGTTTGTTTTCGGGACCAAGACTGTGGTGATACAGTGTCCGAATCCTCTGCACGACCGTTGGCACGTCTGAATCGGGGAGACCTTGTACAATTTCAAGGAATTCGTTGTGACTCTCTGGCGCGGGAAACGTATACGGCAACTCCTGTGGGGTACTCATGGTTTTGGACGATCGCCGAGCGGTTTGTTTTGTTCTCGTTTTAGTGGTATCCTCTTCCGGATCGGACGCTTTGTCGCTCGGCTGACTGTCATTCTCTCCGAAACCATCGAAATCGGTGTCTTCGTCACTGTCCACAGCATCGTCACCTTCATTCGCTTCAGACGTAGACGCGTCACTGCCCGATTCCACGCCAAGACCAGCGCCAATTCCGTCAAGGGGTTCGTCCACCATGAAATCATCGTCCAGATCGTCACCTCCCCGAGGGCGTTTCTTTCTCCGTCCGTCCGCGTGTTCATCGTCGCTTTCTAGGTCTTCACCCAACATGCGCAACCTCCGTTGCTTCTCCGCCTTTTCAAGCGCCTCTTTTTGCTCCAGCGCCAATTCTTCCTCCGTTTTCGTTCTATCTTTTGGTTTTGCCCGCTTATCAAAGGCGAGCTCGCGGACCTGTTTGTCATAGTCGATCGTATCCTCGTGATTAGTGGATGCCGGTTCAGGAAGTTTTGCGGTGTCAAAGGTATCGTTATCCACAGAGGCTGGATCGTGAGCATAGAGGAGCGTTCTGAGCGAATCGAAATCTTGGTCGAGTTCATGTCGTATATTTTCCTCTTGTTCTTTCTCCATCTGACGGCGCATCTATGTCGAGCGGTGTTTCATTGAGTGGCTCTATATACGCCAAACGAGTAAATACCTTGTGCGCCTTGCTTTTGGCGATAACTTCAGCCATGACTTCGGCTTTAGACTTTTTTCGATCAGGCTACAGAAAGTTGGTCAAGCACGATGCAAATAAATCATCATACCATACCTCATCCTCTTTTTCCTCCTCCTCATCGCTAAACCCACCAAAGTGGACCTTTTTGACGGTATCGTGATCGAGTTGACCTTGTAGGACGATGACATACGCGCCTCCAAAAAGCCCGAACGGCGCTCACCTTCCCCGTCCTCGTCTTCCACGGGAAACAATATCTCGTCAAACTCGTCCATTTTGGACAAACTCTGACCATAATGCGTCAACTCATCCTCGTTCTCCAAGTTGAACGCGGACGCCTTGGACGCGCGCTGCCTCTCCCGAGTGAACCGTTCCAGCATCCGCTCCTCGAGCGACATCGAAGGGTCATTTTCACCAAATCGCCGATCGACGAGACCACCGACGCGTCCCCTCTGTTCGATCTCCTTCAAGAGCGATTTCTCTCTCTGCGCGACACATCATCAGCACACGTGCACACGACGAAGACGAGGACGCGTCTACATGCTGCATCCCAGCCTGCTTGCTCTGTGCCGGTCGTCCCGTCGCCCCCTTGATCTTTCGCCCACCGACATCGTGCTTGAGCCGGGTGACTTTGACGTCAAACGGGTTGAGTTTTTCCTGGATCTCGCGTAGCTTGGCGGCTTTTTTGACTTTGGCGTGTTCGGTCAGCGGTGCAGATTTCTTTTTCTTTCCGTTGGGTCTGCTGAGACCTGCCTGGGAGAGGGCGGACTTGAGCTGGGAGAGCTGAGACCCTTTGCGAGCCATCGTTGGCGGTGTGAGCGAAGAGTGTTACACACGGGTCACGTTCGTCACACTCTGGGTGATGGCAGACATGACGACGAAGGGGGGTTCGTCCTTTGCCACGACCACCTCCGCGTCGGACGGACGTACAGCATGTTGCATGGGCGTCCCGGATTTACCGCCACCATCACCATCGCGTTAAAACCACGCCCATCATTTCCCCCACCGCCGCAAGGGTCTCCTTCTTCGCACATCCCTTCCGCATCCTGTGGTGGCTAAGCGAGGCGCTTTTCCATGGAGGTCGTCCGATCTATATGGAGGTCACGATGGACATGCGCGTTCGTGTGCTCAGATCCCCGGTTATCTCGGTTTTCTCGTCGCCTTGCATCCATTTTTTTCCCGAGCTGTCTCTGGTAAATGACCGTCACGGAGGTACTTGCGCCACTTTCATTCCAGCGCGGTCGGTCAAAGGATAAACACCATTGTCCGGTAGAGTGGTGGCCGGATAGATTGTCGAAAGTGTGCGGCGTTGTCGGACTCGGGGGTTGGCGTCGACCGCATCTTCGACTACGCCATCATCTTTCAGGGTGCCCTATTCGATCCGGCTATTCCCATTCGAGCGTAGAATCCCCATCGGAAAACCGCTGATCACTCACCTCCGCCGGTTGGGTGGCGTGCAGTATTCAGCGGACGCGAGCGTCATAGTACTATGGTCAGCCTACCATACGTCATGCTGCGCAGCCTTGATCTCCGTACACAATCATGAAAAGGGGCGGAGAGATAGAGGAACCGAACCCGTTCTGGCTCTCTCCGAGATGAGACATTCCATTCTCAATGCCACAGTCGCTGATCACCTCCCAAAGGATAAAACAAGTCGGTTCCCCGAAAAAAACGCTCTCACTGGTGGGTGCGATTGTACGTCTTAACGGTGGCACATCCAGTACGACAGAAATAGCATCCGAAATAGTGCCATCACGAGACCACGCGCGTTCCCCCCGTACTTTTCACTTGGCCGTCACGCACCCTTTTTGTGCCCCTTATGGTACGCGGGACGTGCGCGAGCCGTCGCAACGGCTAAAGTCCGGTTGCACAGCATTTATCGAAGGCATTCCATAAGTCGGAATGACGAACTCGCCATCTACCATCACCATCCTCGGACGATCTCCCCGTGGTCGCCGCACAGGAACGACGTTGGGTGAAGCCACCACACGACGTGAAACGAAAAGAGAGGGAAGAACACTACGTCCATATGTCTATTTTACTGTCAATAACCCGACGAATGGGCGTAGTCGGATAATCCACCTGTCCGGAAATCCTCTGGTCGGAGTCTTTGCCAGCACAATTAGCCCCCCCTTATCCCCAAACAAAGTCATGTGTGTGCTCCTGGCGGGACCTCGTGTTCAGGCAGTGGGCATGTACCTACTCATATGAAAAAGTCTTTTTTTCACAAGGTAAACCTTAACTGTGCGTCAATCCAGGGAAAAAGAGGAGAAGCTCAGGGTAACCCTGTGTAGCCGTAGGCAGGACACGCGCGAACGCCAACATGGAGACAGTTCGGGATGTCGGTATTCGCTTAACCCGGTGGTCCCTGGGTGGGCAAAAAAGGAGAACCATTCACAAACGCCACCCGTGGCAGCGCCTTACTCGCCACGCAACGTGTGCGGTTACCAAAATTCTAATTCAAGGTATACTAAGTTGCGGCAACTAACACTCCGAATAATACTAGTACAGTCCCGTCATTCTCTACTCGCCATTGTTTTCGTACATTATCTGTGAAGGGGTATTTATCATCGCGACGACGACCCACGGGGAATCGGGAACGGGGGGTATGGATGGACATATGTATATGTGCAATATGGTCATAGGCGACAGTTGGTGGGTGCGATGTAGAGGATACAAGGTCGAACGAACTCGGTGGGACGGGCCCTCGAATGATAAATATGGGACATTTTTTGACCGTGCCACGTTGCGTCGTCGTCGTTTTGAGCCATAGCGAATAAATAAGCCTTGATATCGCGTGCAAGACCAAAAAGGCTGTGATTTGAAATAACATGGGGCAGGGCGAACGCGACATCGAAGGGTAATAAATAGGGACAAGACAGGGACGAAGACCGTGTGGGCGAATTATGAGGAGGCAAGGTCAGCGACAAGGGACGAGGAGGGGACCAAGAGAGGCGACGCATGCGGGTGCGGAGAAGCCAGCAGTGGAGCCTCGGGCGTGAGACCCTGAATGGGCACAGGCGACTGTGACGGCATGGGTGACGAAGCAAACTGGACATTGCGCTGCACAGGCAGTGACCCGCGGCGGAAGCTGTCCGATTGACCCTGGTACATGACTGGCTGCGGGTAGTAATTAGGCGTAGTCGCCGCTTTGCGCGGGACAGGATGTGACTGTTGAAGGGAAGCAATATCCGTGAGGGGTGCGTTAGGGAGACGGATGGGCGCCTGCAGTCCTGATTCGACTGGGGGACTTTGAGAGGAGCGGGGGATGGGGAACGTCGACACAGCAGGGGAAGAGAAAGCAGACGACTGCGTGGAAGTCGAGCCAGGCGTTGGGGGCTGGGACGACGCAACGGAGACTACGGCGAGGTTGGCACGGAGGCAACACAGATGAAAATGCGGCACTTACTGTTGTCGTCCCAATCGCTGGCACCGCTGGATGCGGTACTGGAGACGGAATTGCGACGGGTAAGACCCAGCTCGTTGTGCTCGTGCTTGACGGGGATATGTTTGGGCGTCTTTTTGTCCGCGGGGGCGGTGCCAGCAGCCTTGCGAGTTTTTCCGCCAGCGCGAAGTTCGTCGAAGCGCAAGGGACGCGGACGAAGATGGGTGCGCTCGTAAAGACCACACTTGTTGCAGACGATTTTTCCCGGATTGAGGGTGGAACGACGCCAGGAGGGGGGCTCGGTGGTGTGGCAATTGAAACAGCGCCGACGGAGATACTGGGTTTCCTTGCTGGCGGCGTCGTCGGTGAGCTGCACGGGGACGGCGGCGGCGATGGCAGAGGGCAGAAAAGAGGGGTGCGGGTGTGCATGAAGGGGGTGGGTAGGAAATCCAAGCTGGGAGGGGACGATGAGGGGGGTGTCCTCGAGCTTGATCGGTTGGACGTCTGCACGGTCGGAGATGGAGTCCGCATAGGCATAGTCATAGTAGTTGGTCTGGGGGAGGTCGTGACGGACGTAGGGGTAAGTAGCGCGACGGGGTGCGGTGTGCGGGTGGAGGTGCTGTTGCTGTTGCTGCTGCTGTTGGTGGTGGTGCCATTCGGAGTAGTGGGCGGGGTCGTCGACGTAGAGGTCGACTGGGTATGCGTCGTGTGGGTCGTTGTCGTAGAGCTCCTGCAGGAGGGAGTTGGGCTGAGAAGGGTATGGGAGCCAGGTGGGGTCAGTGTGGATCATGAGGTCGGATTCCTGGAAGATGTGGGGGACAGATCCGATCGGGATGTTGTACTTTGAGTTGATGTGGTGGATGTCGTTTTGGTGAGGAGAGGGCGTGCGCGGTGTAGAAGAAGCGTCAGAGAAGGACGGCGGGGAGGGATAAGCGTCGAATTGCATGCCTGTAAAATGGCAGAGCGTCGCAGCAACTGACTTGCCTTGCGACAGTCCAAATGGCCCAGAGTTATAAGAACAACGCTGTCCATTCCCAAAATAGGAATTTCCTTTTTCAGTCGGGGCCCATCTCTCCTTCCCAGATGTCGGCTACTCTTTCCTTCTGGCCGTACCACTGTCTCGGATACACGGAACATCCCGCCTATCCGATCTCAGATCCAACAAATACATCACAATACGCACATACAGCATGTCCAAACACGGTGACATAACAGCGTGTCCGCGTTACGTCAACTACACTATAGTGCCATTCCCACGCACAGCCCCAAAGACCCCCGTGCCCACCCTGCCCCCTCCGCTCGGCCGACTCGCCGTCCTCTCCGCCGGTCCACGTTCGTGCCCCTCTTCCCCCCCGTCTCGGTCCCTTGCACGGTCCCGTCCCAGCCCAGCTGCACGCTCGTCGCACTCGCCCGCCCTCCTGCTCGCCGCTCGCGTTCGTGAACAGCCTCGTCCCAACCTGTGCCTCGCATAGACACTATATATGGTATCTATCCCCACCCTTTCCCCCTCCTCTCTGGACCGGATGCCACCCTGTTCAACGTCGGCCACGCCCGTTATCACAAGGCGTCTGTGTTCCTGTCACAACTCCCAACCCTTCTGACGCACCGCTACGCTTTTCCTGCCTCTCCTTGCATACCCTCACCGCCGGTGATCGGTTCTTATCCATCCAGTGCCTCCTGGGTTGAATTGCCCACTCCCACTGATGTGAGGCGTCCACACTCGGCAACTTGGTCCGCCCTGTTACATTATCACAACAGCCCATATCGTCGCGGAGATCCTATCCCTCCTCGTATACTGGCTGCGCATGAATGATCTGGCTCGATCTAATTCTCCGTGTTCCCCATCCTGTGATCCTGTACCGAAAGTGTGTAATATCATCCAGCCAGTTTCCTGTGCCTCTGCGTGACGGCAAGTTTATGCCGTTTTACTCTACATTTCAAAATCGATGGACCCCGTTCGTTATGGGTTCTGGCCATCTCCGCACTACCATCCCGAATACCATCCTATAATGAAAATGACGAGATACGGCTTGTCAACAATCCCCCTGGATTGACCTTCCATGCTTCTCTCCTAGGACCTGACGCGTACGGGTGGATCCTATTCGACAGCACCAACGCCGTCCATCGTCGACAAAACGATTCGCACGTGTCGCTCAATTAGGTCCTCTTCCTCGGGCAGGCGAAGCAGAGAAATGGAACTAATGAGGATCTCTCATAGCGCTCACCGTTTACCACATCCCATCGAAGTAAGCCTATCACGAGCGCGGTCGGATGGCTGGCATGCAACGATTCGTTCCTATGTCCATGATCGCCGTGGTCTACTGGAATCAGAAGACACCCGCCATCGCCGCGCATCGCCGTCTCGAGGACTGGCTGATCATCGGTAGCTTGCAACGGAGCCACCGACGGGCATGTGAACGACAATAACGTAGAACTCACTTGCATCGGGGAAAGCGTCTTGCCGAGGACGAGCGCAGTCGTTCGTCCTTGGGTGTGATCATTGCGTTACGTTGTGCCCAATGAATGAATCGCACATGGGCTAGCACATGCGCATGAGCGCGAGTGACGTCTGCAACTCAACCGTACCTCAGTGACTGTCACTAGCATATTTAAAACCGGGCCATTCCGGTGGTGTTATCTTGCCGCTGAAAAGAACCCTCAGGGAAAGAGATTGGTCGTTCTCCACAGCACGTTCCCTCCCTCGAAGGTTATTTCAACTACTGGACACGCGTCCGTCTGAAGTCGTGCTCGGTAAATCCCGTCGCGGGTGCTGTTCCGTGCAGGAAGGCCGGTACTGCGAGGACGGACAAAGGATCTAGAGAGAGGGCAGACGTATTTGGAAGATACCACCTTTTGAAACCCATGCTCGTACGCCATATCGGGTTCGCGCGCGTGTTCCCCTTGGATATGCCCATTTTGGTGTCGGCCAAGCCCTAATTGCGATCGGGGCTTCCGACTCCGCTCTTCCAACGTACAACGCCTTCTCTTGCCAAGTTCGACGACTTCGATTGGCCCTCGAGGAAAGCGCCAAGACGAGCGAACACCCACCACCACCAGCCTATTTCGTACGCCACCCCCGCATCATCCGACCGACTACCTGCGACGCATGCGAGGACCTGAGAACGCCAGTGCTGTAGGGTTCCCTGTTCACACACCATTCATGACGCCGATATGGCTGTAAGAGAGAGGCAGCTAGGCTACCGCTTGTGACCAGGCACCGTGCGTGCAAAGTGCGGTCTGCCGGAGCACCGTATGACCGCGGTCGAGAGAGAGTGCGGTCGAGTCGGACTCGTTCCAAGTCGCCCAACTGCGGTTCCGATGGGTGGTCAACTTGGGGGGGCAAGCCTTGAAGTGCAGGTAGGTCATCGTCCACCCCGGCCCGTCGGCATGAGCACGAATGCGTGCCACCATGTCATGGATGACCGGGTCAACTCCATCGATAAACGGAATTAATTCAGTCCACCGACCCTGTCCATGTCGCCCTGACAGGGTTCTTTGTGTCATGTGTCTTCATGTACAGCAAACGGTGTGGCGCGAGCCCAGCGAGCGTACACAAACATAGTAGTCGTGCTGTACTCGATCACTTGCAGCGTGGTGGTGCGTGGTATGAGGTCACCCACAGTCAATCGATCTCTCCGTTTCAGATCCCGATTGCACAACGGGCGCAGCGTCGACGACCTTGTTAGATGTTTTTTTTATTCTTCTTCGTCTGGTGGCTTCGTTCGTGCCACTGACGTATTTGATTCGAATGTGTTTCATCTCGACGCTCCCCACATGCTCCTCCGATGCACCCTTTGCCCGCCTCACCACCGTCCGTGTCGACCACCTTCCCCCCCGCCCCCCACGGCACAGCGTGAGACGGGCGACACGTCCGCTTGGATCTCACACTCATGTTCCCGGAATGCACGTCCGGTTTACTTTTCATATCATGTGACACAGTCGCCTTCTCTGCGGTTCGTGTGGCAGCGCCTGGCTTTTTGTTGCGTATGCGTGCTGCCGTCATTTACATTCCCCTCACGGACGCTTTTCGAGTCGTCTCCATTTTATATTTCACCTGCCTCTTTCTGCACGCGCCTTGATCAGGTACGCGCTGGCATAATGCCGCAAACGAACGTCCAGGTATGGAATGCGGTGGTCGAGGTGGCGACACGAGAAGAAGGCCTACTGTATTGCCAGGTTGAACGGCACACTGCCATGGTCGAGCGCTAGCGACTTCGCGACAAGTAATTATATTCGAGGGGGCCGTCTCATGACCCGGGCTATCCTGGCCGTGTGCTAATACATATGTATATATAAATACGATCCTCTCACCTTTTGTTTCATAAGCGCCGTACCCCTTGTTCAACAGCCCTTCGCTACATCGTGTCCGTATGCATCACGTATGCCGTTCCCGTTCAGAGACGACAAGCCCGAGGAGGAGGAGACACGGACGAGAAGGAGGGGTAGGGCAAAAAGGAAGACGCACTGCGAAATTAAATAAATAAAACCAACGTTTACGGCCAATTGACGGCATCGACTCACAGCGTTGCGCGTCGTCGCTCGAAGCATCGACGTACGACATTGCCGATCGAATCGTTAAGCAGTTTTTGCGAGGGAGACGATTATGGTAAGAAGCAATTATGGCGGCATCGCTTTCTCCTGTTTGTCTGTCTTTTGGGTCCAAAGGTGGCGCGAGGGAGGGAGGAAAAAAGGCACTCTACTGCATGGCGTTACCGCGGACGACGATATAGGGGGAAGCGAACGAAACGAGACAGACAAAACAGCCATCCAATGGAGCGGTCCCTGGACAACACGTTTTAGGTCTTCCCCCGCCGTGTGTGTTTCAAAAACGCAGCGCGACGACATGCCCATCCGATGAGTTCTTGCTCTTTTTTCCCGAGTCGGCTGGACGGTCCGCGCGAGACCAACTCACGCTCGATGGTGTGAACACGTACGCGAAGGAGCGGTGACACGGTCCGTTTTGCTCATCGACACCCTTCTCTCGGTCCGACTCTGCTCGACTCCAAGCTCCAACTAGGCAGTGTACGTCGTGCGTCGTTCTCTTTTACTCTTCGGAGCTTCTGTCATTCACATCTCCATATCGTTGCCTACGGACGAATGTAGAAGGTGGAGAGGAGGGGGAATTCGAAATGTTGACGTCCCGAATAACTAAAGATGCTGCGTCGCTCGAAAACGGACCCGTGTGTGAGGTTCCTCAGTATTGTACCGCCGCTCCATCACCATTTTGTTATTTCCCATTCGCGCTCTCTTTTTGTTTGATATCACTCAAAATGGAATCCCGCCGCGCCTCCGCATGCGCCCTCACACGCGCATACGCACTCTCATTGTGAATTCGGGCGGCTTCTTTTCGGCGTTGAACCCAAACGAATATGCAACCTTGTGAAGAACGGAGATATGAACGCCGCGGCGTCCTTGACGCGCTGACAGGGGGAGAACTCCAAATGCATCCTTGGCGCTCCGTTCTTGCGTTCGGGCCTCGCCTTGAGGTCACGCGATACCGTCACCTGAGAACTGAGAACCACATGCATGAAGCAATCGTAAATTGATACGGCGATACGTTACGGATTTGGGGGAGCACTAATAGGAGTTAATACACTTTAGGACCGCGTGATGGCAAGGTTTGGAATGAGCGGCCGATCAAAATAGCGGTGCCATACAGATGCCTGTCGTCGACATACAGAGTAGGTGACTACAGTCGCAAGGAGCAACACCCATGGGTAGAAGACCGGTCTCAATGGATCCATGATATCCCATGAAAGAATGGGATGAATCTTGAACGGTGTAACGGGGATCTCTGTCATCACGACAAGCCTCTGAGGGACCGTGTCTGCTTCGTGGAGGAACAGCTTCAAAACAGCACACCAAGGTAAATGTTTCCACAAACCAGTTTAGCGCAGTCGCGAGCAGATATCGTCCACGACAAAGAGCGTGCAAGCCCGAGGCGTCAAGCACATGATCCTACTTCTTCCGTCCTTTGCGGGTTGCGTTGGTTGTGGCAGGTGCGCCCATACCGCGCTTGGTGCATTCGGCGCAGAACCAACGTTCCGGAAGTGGTTGCTTCAAGTTTACGCAAGGCAAGTGGAACTATGCACAGACATGTCAGTATATATAGCCTATAATGAATTGGCAGTGGCCTACCCATTGGTAAGGACAGTCCGGGTTATCGCATGCAATCATTTCGCCGTAGCTGAGTTTCTGACAGAAACAATATAGTTCTTTATCATCACCGTCATCGCCTTCCTCCCCCTCCCCCTCCTCGCCTTCGCCCTCTTCGACCGCCTGGGTTTCTTCACCAAAGTCGAAGTCCATGTCATCAACTTCGGACGAAACACCGCGCTTCTTACGTCGACCGCGACCGGAAGCTGGGACGTACAACGACGGCGCAGGAGATGGTAGCTTGATAGACCCTTGCGTTGCAGTGAGCTTGCGTTCTACAATCATACATGTCAGAAGACATGTCATGAAGGATACGTAAGATACGTACTCTTGTGTGAGTTCTCTTCTGTCCCACTTATTCGAGTGCCACCAGTGGCAGCACTTCCAGTATTTGGTACGGGAAGGGCCACCCCAGAAATGGCATTTCGAAGACTCTCGTTGATATGCGCAGCAGGATTTCTCCCCCCAAGCACATACCCTGACCCCGCTGTAGCCCCTCCCGCACCCGCTGACATAAGAGGCGCAGCGCCAGCGACGACGGCGGCTGGGTCTGGCTCGCCTTGCAGGATCAGCACACGTCCAAGATCATAGTCCAATCGCGAACGCTTCCTCGACAACAGCTCAACGATCCGCTCTGCCAGTGCGATCTTTTCATCAGCAATGATGGACAGCATCGTTTG
The DNA here is from genome assembly GCA_038089875.1 of Fistulinella prunicolor. Classification (NCBI taxonomy): domain Eukaryota; kingdom Fungi; phylum Basidiomycota; class Agaricomycetes; order Boletales; family Boletaceae; genus Fistulinella; species Fistulinella prunicolor. Next base: position 60,749 of record JBBPLP010000034.1, on the reverse strand, counting down.
TGCCTGTTTTATTTTCTCCGTGGGTGGTGGCGGTGATGACTTATCCTTGCTTGTCACCTCGGCATCGGTGCGAAGAACAGAGCGAATGTGCTTATGACTGTCCTTGGCGATTTCTTGTTGGAGTTCTAGAACAGTGATCGGTTGGACAGAGATGCTAAAAAGATCGGTAGACGTACCTTGCGATTGGGTCTCCTTTGAGCGAAGCTCCTGCAGGAGGAACTGGACCTCGCTTGGTATGTTTTCGAGGGCTGTAAATGTCTAAGTACGGTTGTACATGGATCGAGAGAGGCCACACTTGCTTGCGATGAACTCGGTTGCGATCGTGGCAGCCTCTTCTAAATTCTGGACAGAGGGCGTGCTCATGGTCGCTGTGAACCCAGCATGGTTGGTCAGTTCGGCAAGTGTCGGTATCTCAAATGAATTAAATCTCCGCGATGATGACTCAGCGAGATCCTTTTTGATAAGCGTCCGTGTTCCCAGAGATAATTTTGAGTGCGACTTTCTGCCTGCTTCTGAGGGGTGGAGGGACTTTTAGTGGAGTCTTCCCAGCATTATCAAGCCAGTCTCCGTCCACCCGGTGACTCCGACGTCAAGGTTCGTGCCTTTCAGCTAATCGCAAATAGACCATGCCCCGCCGTGGCATCTCACTTCAAGTTCTTCCGCCTCAAGGCACGCTTGAGTCTGCCGTTGATATGGCCGGTTCCAGTCAGCTGTGTCCTCGCTCTGCTTGAGTTTTCCCGAATGTCGCTATCATCGGGTGGCAGACGGTATTAACTCTCGGTCGTTTCAGCTCCTTGCGTGCCCAATGGAAAACGGGCCGGTTGCAGTGCACATTGGCCGTTTTCATTCTCTTCTGCCGCAGTATCGTCATCATATCTGCTCACCCTACCAGACGGAGCCCGTCAAGGTTACAAGGAACGGGGGGACGACCATCTTTCGAGTACAGTTTCAGTAGTCCCCGACAGTGGTCTTCTCCCGCTTTCCATCGTCGTGATTGCTTCGCTTGCTATCCGCAGGACTGCATTTCAAATTTCAACGCATCATGATCTCGCCCTTAGCTTTAGGTCCCCAACATCCCAACATCCTTGCTACTGTAAAGAAGATGCTGCACATGGTTGATGCTGCACCGCAATGGCACCGCCTTCGGGGGGCCCGCACGTTGAATGACTTTATCTAAGAATACTATCTCTCTTACCGACCGTGTAGAACTTGCAGCGTATCTGTCCTTGAAATTTTCACAGTATCCACGCACACGTTCACCCCAAGTTGTCGCGATTTCCCGTGTCAGAATCTTTGCGCAGGTTGACCTCTTCACGACCCGTCATGTTTCGTTGAAAATTCAATCACTATCCAGCTCAGCGACGGTCGTTTGCAGAAGAGATACCCCGGGTATAGCCCCGTCTCCCTCCGTACATTTCGAGCACAGTTTCCGCCGTCGTGGGGAAGTATGCCGTTTATATCTTTAAATAAATTGCACAAACTCTTGATATGGCTCGCCGGATTCAATCGCAAAAACGTCCGTGCCACTGGCTCAAATCAGTCAAACGAGTATGGGTTCCACTTCCGACTACATCGCATGGATTGATGTCCTAGACCAACCAAGGCTGTACGTCCATGGAGCGTGCACCAACACCGGTCACCGACGATGCATGACGCGCGGGTGAGACCATCAACAGAGACCGTCGAATGACGCACCCTTGAAGTGCGACAACCGTCGCCTCCCAGACGCCCTTTGGAGTGCATAGCGCGATCAATCAGCGATCAATATGAAGGTTCCGTACGACCGTGGCCACGATGGTACCACAATAGGCCAGCGCTGGGCCGTTATAGAGCCGTACTTGCCAGGCGCCAGCACTGGTACGGAACCCTGACGACTTCTCCCTCCCCCGTCAAAGTTCGGTGCTGTGCAACCCTCAGGTTCTCTGCCCCGCCTTCGAACAGTCTGCATCCTGTTTCGCCACAAAGACGCCGCTGTGCTGTTGTCAAAGGGCCCGAGGGAGGTATGCCAGTTGGCAGAATCGCTTGGCGGGGATGCTGTACTCTTCCTATGAATGCGAGGTTCCGTTCATTTGATTTCATAGCCTGGGTCTAATTTATATCGCCAGCGCGGTCTCAGAGCGGCGTGGCCTGAGGTAGGTTCCAGTCAATTGGGGGGAAAGGTAGGGAGGCAGTGGGCGGCGGCGGCGAGGGAAAAACTTTTTGGCTGGTGGGATTGGAACCTTGTTCGCGTCAAGATACCGGGACGGAACAATGCGCAAAACGTGCATGGTCGACTATGTATTCTTTTTGTCAGAGGCGGTACGCGGTTCTCATTGCATTTTGAATTCCCTGATAGGCCGGGCTGAGCTGCCCATTGAAGGAGCCCCCTTTCTTAAAAGAGGTTACTAAAATTAAACTATCACAGAGACACAGGTTCGTAGAGGCAGGGCCAGGGTAGCGCTTGTGGATCCGTCCAAACTGAGTGGCGGTTTTCCACATTCCTCCCCGTTCCTCTCTCCCCCAAATCGCGAGTAGCGCGAGGGCGTATGTGTTCGCATGACGACAGTACCTTTTTTCTGTTCTTTTCTTGCTTTTCCTAATCGATGTACGAATGCCTCCGTGGACGGGTTTATGCGAGAGAAGGATACCGTACGCAAGCCTTGACGCGTCTATATCCATTACCAGATCCGACGTGGCAGATTTGAATAGGTCAGCTGAGGAGATTTGAACGTAGTATGTAAATTGGCAGTGCCATGAGTCAGACCGTAGGATCCAAGTATGTACATATGTACAGGACACAGGATCCATTGAAATGGCAGCGAGGTTTTGTTTCTGCAGCTTTCCTGCCGCAAGAGACTAGCTGGGAAGATCGAGACCAGCCATTGATCGGTGCTCCTGTCTGGTACGATTGCTTCTGGTTCTGTTCCCTTGTTTTCTTCGTCGGATGATCATGTACTTGTATTGCCATCGTATCAGTCGCACAGCAGCTTGATAGGTAGGCCACAGCGTCCATGCGCTGTCAATCGCCGATAAAGAAGACGTGTAGGTGCGCAGTGGCGTGGGGAAGATAGGCTCCGCCAGTGCCAAAATCACACGCGATGACAAAAATGGAGGAAGCCTTGAGAGCGTACGCGCAGGGGAAGATGGTGAAACAGAGAAGCAATGGGACGGGAATGTGTTTCTGCATCCATATGGTATGGTCACATGACTTTGGCGACTGCATACCTGAAAACCTTGGTGTTGGACTAGTTCTCCCGACGGGGTAAGTTTAGCATGTTGTACCCTGAACACTGTCGAGATAACGGGACGCCTCCGGAGCTGGATGCGTGCCTGCTGCTGCTGTGTGTAGCTCAAGTGGGAAAAACTGATTTACAAAGCAGAAACAGGAGGATGGCAAACATGTCGATTCATCCCACTGTCAGGTTGGCCGGGCCGTCGAAGAAGAACTCAAGGTCGCCCATGGGCGGGCGTACTATCCCAAAAAAGGAAGATTAAACGAACGAAGCTTGTTGATACGAATGCGCTCAGAAGAAGCACGCCGTGGGGAAAAAAAAGGCGTGAAATGAATGGGCTCAACACTGGGCCGCCAAAAGGAAAAGCGATCTGGGAATGCGTGCGTGACTGAGCATGTCATGTTGCGTACATACATACTCGTCATGAGAAACTCAACCTTGCTTGTGCGTTTGACGGGTCGGGTGGAAAAACAAACTGTTTTGAATTGGGGAATATCGGGACAAGGGGTCCGCCGTTACTTGTTATGGACGCAAGGTTCGCCTGAACGACAGCATGTAACGGCATTGCGCCACAAGCCACCTCCTGGCATTTTTCTCGACCCCAAATACTGTACATGCGCTGGGAATAAGGCGGGGTACAGGGAGGTGGAAAAGAGGCTAATATATAGCACGTTCGGGATGCTATCAAACCCGCTCGTCAGAAATTTACCCGTAGGAAGAGCTTACAGGTGGGTATGCATACTACTCTCCATTTGGAAAGGTATTCATGAGCTATAAGTGTAACTTTGACACCTTTTGGGATCATTTGCCTTCTCGTAACGGCAATGAGTGAGTCGACTGAGCATTCAGTTGCGAAAGAATTGATCTCAGCTGTTCTGGGGATGGAGATGCGGCGTATGACCGCCGCAAAACGTGTGCTGGCCAAGACTTATGTATAATTAAGGGTCAAACACCTGCCACGCCCGGGGCCCCGGAAGCGAGGAGCAGCATTGCTACTCGACTTAAACCTACAATGTCTCGGGTTATGCTCTAAATGTCATTCGAAGCTAATAACGTACGGTGGTCTGATTTCCGGGAAGTGGGCTAACCCTCTAGAATCCTATGGTGGTCCTCTGAGTCGCCTTGGAGTGCCTTGGCGGGTAGGAGCAAGTTACTGTTGGCAACCACTTGACTATTTGTCACGCCGCCGGCAAAATAATTACGTAACCAAGTCCATCACAGCCACACAGCAATGAGTACTATGCAAGGTGGCTGCCAGACCGAGACTTTACGGTTTACACTAGTGCACACTACAATCAAGCAACCGCTTGGTCTGCCTACTGATACCCAAATCTCTATTTTCTTTTCGGGTGTTGAAATATCCAAGCATTCGTTATGTCGTTTGAGCACGCTTCAGTCACGAAAGGTGCCGTTTCTTGCTTCCACCTACCAAGTGTCTGCTCAATGACGTGTGGGGTTCAGGACTTATGATGGGATACGCCTTGACGTCCATCATATGTGGAATATTCGACGTCAAGCACTATCTTCATCTACAAGTATGTCATTTCCCGTTCACCGATCATGCTCTTTCCGACAGCCTCACCATGATCCTCTCAGCTCGTTCCGCACATTTCGCGTCACCATCAGGTAGCGATACATTCTCCTTCAACATCTGAAGGGCGACTGAGCCTGAAACAGTAACCCCTCGTCTGCACAGTATTGGCGCCTCGCAACCCATCATTTCGCATTTGCGAGCTCGAGCGACCTGTTGATCGCTGAACTACTCCTATATGGCGTCGGAGTTAATATAGAACGTCAATTCGGAAGCGTCAAGTTTGCAGTGAGTATTACGCCGAAACGGAAATGCGGACTGACCAATATTTCGTTCACCCCCCAGTCTTTTGCCATCGTTTCTACATTAGTGTCGACCATACTCGAATTCTCGTCACTCATTTTCCTTCACCGCATTGGGTTCAATCATATCCCCGCTGGGCCGACGGCGCTCGTGTTCAGTATGCTGTACCAGTGGTATAGATTGGTTCCTCCCGCATACCACTTTCGGGTTTTCGGTGTCCTGTTGAGCAACAAATCATTCACGTACATACTCGCTTCTCAAGTGAGCTTATTCTTCTATCTGCCCCATCTTTATATTTTGTTCGTTGACGCGAGAAGCTCGCGCTAGGTCATATACCGGGATCGCTGGGGTCTGCATGTCTCGGGCTCCTTGTAGGTTTTGTGTACCGCTCGGAGCTTATCAACATCAAGACGTGGCGTGTTTCGCCGACCGTCATCCGGTTCTCTACGCGTTTCTTACTTCCCTTGGTGGGGTCCACCCGGGCACCACGTCGTCTCAACCGTGCTCGTCCCGATCGACAGGAACCAACTGCTGAATCAGTCAATGAAGAAGTAGTCACCACTGCTCGATCCCCTGTGCCGGCGACCCAGACCGACGGTACCTCAGCCCAGGCTCCCGGAGAGACAGGCAGTGTCGTACGCGAGTGGGTGAACGAGTTGACAGGCAGAACAGAAGACCCCGCAAGAATACGGACACCCAGCGAGGCCGAGATCACACAACTCGCTACAATGTTCCCCGATATATCGAGAGACTTGATTACCAGGGCACTTCAACGAACGTGTGTACAATACCCGTCCAACTGAAACTTTTTGCTGACATGCTACGTCATAGTCCAAATGTTGAAGTTGCCGTCGAGATTCTTTTACAAGTCAGGTGATGGAAAGTAGATACTTTTCTTTTTTCAAAGATTTCTCTTTCATTGTTTCTGCGGCACCGACGAACGTGTGTATAATATCCGTTTAAACGCAGCTTTCAGCTGACATGCTACGTCATAGTCCAAACATTGAAGTCGCTGTCGAGATCCTTTTTCTGCCGAGTGATAGAAAGTAAACAAATTTCTTTTCCAAAGATTTTTCTTTGTTTTAGCGGCGTCCGCATTGATTATCCTCAACTTCGACCACGACAAACTGTGAGACATTGAGGGAGATAGGACTAAGCTGCCAACTCCGGATCTTCACCCTCGAAGCCTTCACCTTCCTCGTCTTCAGTTACGAATGCGGTCATAGGGACAGAGTACAGGCGGATCACGGACTAGCGAGCTTGACGTTAGCACCGTAGAACCCGGAACCTAATATATTCACACATTACCTTGTTAGGATCTTTGACGAGCACATATTTACCCTCAGGCATCTTCAGGCACAGGTCGGTGATAGTTCTAACGATCCCCCAGCCATTTGCGACGGACACGTTCAGCTGGCCGGCAAAGTCTGTCGGACGCATCGAAGCAGTGCTGAGGATGACATGTCGAGTGTTGTCCTTGGGATTAACACGTGAGATGTATCTGCAATCGGACCATCGCACGTTCAGTCTAAGCGCTCTTCTATCGAGCACCCAGAGCAGGGGTAACCCAATAATACGGGATTGACACGCACCCTATTTTCATGAGATCAGCCCCTGCCAGTATGCTCTGGACTGTCCATTTGGCCAGTTTGCAACTGTTATTTTTCATCTCCGTTGCAACGACAGCACCACGTTGAGAGTCCAATTTCGAGCGCCAGTCCTGAGCGCCACCAGCACCCTGCGCACGGGGGTCAAACTCATTCAAGGCTCGAACAGTCACGAGGCCGTGTCCATCAGCTGGGTTCCCGGCACCAGGAACAAACGCGTCAACTTCTGTACGTATACAGATTTTGAGGTCCTCGTCTTCGGTCACTCCCAGATCGAAAACCCGGTAGCGGTAACCGCACGATGCCAAAGGTTCCGTTTCTTCGGGGCCATAGAACGGATTTGGATGCGCAAAGTCCGCCGTCACACTTTCTTGGACGGACTGGAACCCGAAATTTTGGTTGATGTAAGTCGCCTCAAGCGACAGCGATGTAGCAGAGTTGATCGACGGGGCCTCGGGGACAGCAGCTTTGTCAGCAGGATTGTTGGGGTTGGGGGGTGTGGGATCCTGAGGAGGATCAGAAGCATTTTCATTGACAGTAACCGTGTCGAATGGACCACCGTCGCGTTTGTCAAAGAACAGGTTGTTACCCTCTCGAAGAATGACAATGTCCCAAGGATACACCGATCGAGGAGCACACATAAGCACAGAAAGGATGACATCAGTGGCGTAGACGGTTGCTGTATTTTTCGCTACAAGCTACAAAATCAAGTTCAAAAAGTTATAGTGAGAAATCGATATCTGATGCATACATACCTGTTGGATGACTGGATCATCAGATGTAGTGGTATTGTATTTTATACGGTCCACAAGTTGAAGGGACCGCTCCGTTTTGGTCGTGACGCGATCGTAAGACTTGTCATATGCAAACACTCGTCCGTACTTGTCGCTTTCATAACAAAAAAAAAGTTAATAACTACCAAAGAGTTGTATGATAGCTCACTGACATATCTTCTGCCTCGTCCACATCCAATTTGAGTTTGGCCAAGCGATGGAACTCGATCTCTTCCAGCATCGTCCATTGAGGCGAAATAGCAACAGAAGATTCCCGAGTACGGTTGGTCTGTAGAAAATTACATCATGTCAACGATGGCGGGCACGATAAACCATGGCAAACGCGCATACTTTCTCCCAGTCTCTCCAGCCTCTTCGGCCACCACGCTGGGCTGCTCCGCGCCCACCTGTGGGACCACCACGGGCACCTCTTTGAGCACCCCTTCCAGCGAAAAAGTTGGAGCCGCGTCCAGTCGATCTTCCTCTTGTAAACCCGCGACGGGGAGGCGCAGCCTTGTTGTCCACCAAGGAAAAGCTAGACTCGTCCTCGACGTGAAAATATGCAAATGCACTCGCAGTACCGCTGCCAAAGGCCTGAGCACCCTCCCTCTTCGATCTCCCTGCGGCACCACGCGTATCACGAGTGTTTGGAAGGCCAACGGCCGCCTGACGATTTTCGCTTGTAGTATCGTTCCAGTCGGCAAACCGGCCGAGCTTGTCAGATTTCGAGTACGGTGCATACGGGATGTCCTTGAACTTGAACTGTTGGGGAATGTTTGATGGAGAGGGGCCCCATCCTCCATCCGGATTATCGTGAATTGGTGGCAGAGAGAACGAAGCCATCTCGTTCTCGTTGATGGTAGATATCGGTGTGCGCGCAAAGATCTAACAAGGTTTGAGCAACTCCGTGGGAAACGGCGGCACTTGGACTTCAAGTTGGACTGACATGAAGTAGGTTCGTTCACCAACCACTAGTACTGGAACTCATCACCAGATTTTAGTGTTGTGCGAGAAATAAACAAGATTAATGAGCGCGAGCTGGAACTAGGTATATCTGGTTCATGGCATGACGAGTACAAGGGTGAGCCGTCAGAAATGTTGCGGTGTGGTTCTCGACGTCATGGTGCCCTTGTTCTGTAGACTCTGCCTACATCTTCGTTGGTGGTCTTCACCTTGACCTTACGGAGGGCGATGTCATCACCATTTTTTCTCAGTGAGTCAAAATTCTTTGTTATTCATTATAAACGTGATACAACTTGGACAGGTACGGAGAAGTCATGGACGTGAATTTACCTCGGGACAAGGCAACTGGAAAGACAAAGGGGTTCGGTTTCCTCATGTACGAAGACCAGAAATCCACCGTTTTGGCGGTTGATAATCTCAATGGCGCCAAAGTTCTTGATAGAACGCTACGTGTTGATCATGTCAAGAACTACAAGCAGTCCAAGATAAAGGGGGAAGACGGTGAATGGGTGGAACCGGAGGAACAAAGTTTGAATGCAAAACCTGGGCTGATTATCGGTATACCACTGTCTTCTACTTGACGTCAACTTCTGACACGTGTGTTGTTCAGATGAGGCACCCCCTTCAGATTCAGACGCGTCGTCCACGTGCTCCATTGACCCTGAAGATCCCATGCGAGATTACCTGTTGGCCCAACGCAGAGAGAAGAAGGTCCTCAAAAAGTCAAAGAAATCCAAAAAGGACAAGCGCAAAGACGAAACACCCGAAGAACGTCGCATCAGGAAAGAACGGAGGCGAGAAAGGAAATTGCGGAAGGAGAAGGCGAAATCGGGGGGGTGAAGAGCATTTTTTAAATGAGGATCGAGATAAGTTGTTGGTTCGATGGTCGCTGTGTAATAGTTGATGATCATGATCTGTCCAACGCACCGCGATGAGCTTTTTGGATTAGCCCCTGATGGCACTACTTGGTCATGCACCTATTCAAGCAGTGGTGTAGTTGCGTTGGGATCTCAACTCCCGTCTCCTTGGGATGTAGGTATCGGACTAGGAAGGATTGTCTCTCTTTGTTGGATCCGAATATCCGCTCTCTTTAGCAGGACAAATTGGAAGGATAAAACAGGGCCTGATCGAGAGTCCCTGGCGAGTTATATAGTTCACCCTGTGCCTCGACATCACTGGCAGCAGACGTGTCTGCACGGTAAGTATTTTGTCATTGCCGCAAGTGCGCTCGCGAGCGTTGGTTAGCACTTAGCAGCGATTATATTAGGCCCGGACTAACCGAACGTGGCAAGTTGACCATCTATACCTGACAAGTCGAAAGTTTTGCCTCGATACTTTAGTCTTGGATTTTTGGAATGATGCTAACCGCGTTAATGTGTCACACCAAGTGGTTTTCTAGCTCCCTGTAGCTATGCAAGATCAAAATGATGGCTTTCGGATAAGATAATCGACAGTGAGTCGACTAGAGCAGTCAGTACCCCGATCAGGAGTTGTGTCAAGTGTTCCTGATGCTAGTGGAACATTCATACTCATGCTTGTGATCGTGGCATATGACTTGACTTGTCAAGTTTGATTTGATTGCACCCGTTGAGACTGCGCGTTCCCTTTCAACATTCAAGCTGGGCCGCGAACGTTCGACAAAGACAACAACGTGCATTTCGACTTGAACTCGAGTCTACCACCGGACCTTGGAAAACGACATCATGGCACCAGTGACGCGGTCTTCCGCCCCATCAACGCCTGCCAAGTTGCGTTTGAGCCTGGGCTCAGACGGTCTTGTCACGCCTCCCAGCGCGAACGCGCGTCGTACACCCCACTGCACCAAATGCCACCGCCCTCGCGCAGGACATCCCCGCTCCGGTTGTCCTTACGTTGGTTCATCGGACCAAAGTCCTACGTCCGAGTCCCCTTCGACCGGAAGTTTCCTCGCTTCTCCGCCGGACGATGATTTACTGGATGAGCTCTCTTCCCTCCACATAGTCAGCCCGACAGATGTCAAGAGCGGGCGCGCGTCCTGCACGCCACGCACCGGCAAGAAATCGCACCGGAGGCTCTCGGTACGGTTCGCCCTCGTCCCGGAGCAGACCCTTGCATCCCTCAGTCCGACCGACTCGCACCTGGTGGAGCAGCTGCTTCAGCCTGGCATGATCAGCGACACCGTGTTTCCGCAGGAGAAGGTGGCACACGTGTTAAAGTGGCGCACGACGTTGAATGCCGCTGATCCGTTGGATGGTGGCAAAGAAGAGTCCGTCCAAGTCAAGACGGAGCAGCCGTCCAACGACACGGCTCCCCTGCTTTCTCGTCTCATGCCCTGTACGCTTTCTACTCCTACGGCCAGTCTTACCGTCACGGAGCCCGTCACTGACCAAGGCATCGGTGGCTCAGCTCTCAATATGAACGAGACGGTTTATCTGCTTCCCGATCACGACGTCCCGAAAACAAAACCGCTCAGTCGTTCGATGAGTCTCGAGCAGCGTTCCTTGTTTTTACAACAGCTCAGTCATTCCTCCGGCACGTCGCCCGCTACATTAGTCTCCATCCCACTCACAGACTTGGACAACGTGCGGACTGACGCGGAGAAGGTCGGATTCATTGTCCGCGTTCTCCCAAGTCGGGAGGACAACTACAAGTGGGTCGTTCTTGGCACAGAGGAGGAGGCAGTTGATATCTTGGCGGAAAAGTTCCTCGAAGAAGAAAAGAGGGGTACGAGGGTCGAGGGGAAGGGAGGGAAATTAACGGCAGTCGCAGGAGGCGTGATTTTTGGTGCGGTAGCCACCTGGACTGGCCTCGCATTTTCCTAAGGACCGAGTGATCTCCTTATCCCATCTCACCGCTTATGTTTTATTATGTACTATCGGGTATGGAAATGTAGCCGGCGTTCAGATTTACCACTGTCGATCACACACCCTAACACGCGAAGAACATGATGGGGTGAATGGGAAAAGTATCAATGTACCGACCTACGAAAGATTCGTACACAATGCATAGGCTACTCATTTCCTAGACGAACACCTAAAAGCACATGGAGCATACAAGCTTGTCCAGGTCCTAGTACCATTAAACAGGTCGGCTCTGAAGCATGCTGTGTTCGCGTGTCCCCTTGGTATTAGGGATAAGTAGCAAAGTTAAGCTTCGCACGAGGAAGAGGTCTCTTGATACGGTTATGAACTTCCCTAATGTGTCTCTTGAGTGATTGTGGACGCATTGACTTCTGGCACTTGTCACAGGCCACGGGTTCTGGATGAGCATGAGATCGATGGCGATGTTGGCGGAGACGAGATAGCAGTGGGACCTGTCCTAGCATAGGGAACGCCATAGATGATCCGACGGCGCCTGCATCCGTGGTGTAGGCTTCAGTGATGGAGCTGGTGCCAATCTCAGGGAAAGTCTGCGAGTACGGCCAAGCGGATGTTAGATGGAAAGGGAAAGTTGGCTGTACGGGCGTTCGTACAGCTTGGCCGCGCCATGCTAAAGGAGTTCCGAAAACATCCAGATTTGTCTTCGCGGACGGGACTTGGCGTCTATTGAGTTGCGTGGTAGCCACATGTTTCTCGTCCCAAGTTGTTCGCGGTGTTGCATAGACATGAGCAGTCCCGGTTGTTGCACCAGACCACTGCCTCAAATGCATATCAATAGCATAATCACGGCCCGTGAAGGGGGTAAACAGCGGGTGGTTTAACGCGGTTTGGTGGCACAACGTGTGCCCCACACAATCAAATTTTCTAGACAATTGGTAGCTGAATGAAATGAAAACGCAGAGAACACAAAGAACTAACTCAGCGGTCACAGAAGGAGGGGTCAGCGAAGTATCAGAATCCCCAATGACAAGCGCGACCCCAGACGGCGGTTCGTGAAAGTCAACGGGACTACCTATACTAATGAAATCATTAGGAAGAATGAACGCGCGAAATAATTTCTACCCACTAAGGGAACGACGACGCGCTGTCAGCAGAAGCGACGGAACTGACGGTGCCGTCAGAGCGGTGCGAATCGGAGCTACCGTCATCCCATGCACAGTAAGAGTCACTATTCATGAGCAGATGTCAGGACTGATATTTGCTCGTTGTATAGAAGATTCGTACAAGCCGTCTTGCATTGTTCGAGTGCAATGATGTTATGGAAGTGAGCAGGAAATTTGAGGGGAATATTTTGAAGGGATGCATTCTCTCTATTTAACGATCCAGCATACAAGTAACACAGCTTCAACGGCAGGGGTGGGGGGACCTTGGTCTGGGGAGGGCATGAGTGTTAAATTAGGTTTGATTCAAAGAGTGACGAGTCCGGACCATCATCACGGTGGCATTAAGTAACAGATTACAGGTAAAAAGGCCACCAGGGAAGGCAGACGAGCCTCACGTTTTCAGGCTCTAAATGTATCGCGGCAAGCCTCTGAGACGGTCGTGGTGGGCTGCGCCCCATTAAATAAACAAATTGCAGTAACCAGACGGTGACTTTAGGTGGCGCAATCATGGATGCCTATCAGAAAATATGAGTATTTTGTCCAGAGAAAGGCATTCAAAACTCAAAGTGTTTGATGATTGATATAACATGGCCACTCCACCGAGCCTGTCGGTGATTCCAGTGGGCAAGCATAGCCCGCCGACAAGTTGTGTGGGAATATGCTGTTGCTAGCCTGATAGAAGCCGTTGGTAGCAGAACAGGCTCCAGAAGTGGAGGCCTGGCTTAATAGACCGTCGATATCGGGCCTCGCCATGCAGTAAAGCATGTCGTCCATGCTGGACTCACAATGAATGCGAGAGGCTAGCCTGGACATAAGATCTTAGATCACGTGTCAAAAACTTTGCGCCACCCGTAACAGGAAATGTCTACATAGTGCTCATCGACTCGAGCGTGCCCCATGATTGCTTGCCGACAATGTCTATTAACTCGTTCGAGTCGTTTGAAACGTACACACAGGGCGCGGAGCAAGACCAGCAAGGCGATGGCAACTTGCCTACTTATGATGACCTAGCTTCCCAACATGAGTCAAGCCCCAATTCGCGGTGCGTGTCCTGTTGGGCAACCTGCAGGCAGACCTGTTGAATGTGCATGTAGATTTGGTCGGTGGAGAGGTTGGATCGAGAAAAGGTGGCGTGCTATCTAGATCAGCTTAAAATGCCATTGACACAAGCTTAGAGCCGCAGAACGGTATGCAGATCTGACTCCAGAATCACTCGCACGCAGGCGTGCTCGAGGCTGGGGCAACGGACAGGAACATATACCAGTGAGCGGATATTTCTACGCATGCTCCGATCTTCGACTGAATAACAGGGATCTCAAGGATATCCAAGTAGATGAACTGAATGCCCCCTTATCACCCAGCGGGTCCTATTCGGACCAGAGCCGTATGGCACCCCCGTTGCGCATTCGTACAGATCATGATTCCCAAGACCTTCGTGCATCTTCTTTGGAGCCCAGTCGAAGCATCTCTCACTTGGAGTCCGCCATCTCTACCTCGTCAACGGATCCTCTTTCTCAGTCGCACCAAGACCTGCAAGGTACCGCTTGTGAAACACTCCTACCTAGCCATCTACAACTCCACCAATTTGGTTCGCGATTTCTTCCACACACAACGTCGCCTATTCGATGTATCCTTCCCATTAATCGCGATCGTTTACTGCTTATTGGCACCGATAATGGCCTCTCAGTCCTAGATATGTATCCTATGGAGTGGGCGAGCGATGGTAATACTGGAATAATTCAAAAAGGTCCCGGAGATGCACAGGCGCGTATTGTGTGGACGGGGGAAGCGTGCGTGGCTTTCGACTCAACTGACACCATGGGTTCGTACTCATTTTATCTTCTGTTTTTTTAGCGTGTATCAAATGTCGATCCTCGAGCATGAAGACTTTGGTGAAGGCACTCCGCATGGGGTTGTCTTGGTGTTGGTGGGTCCAGACCCCGATGCACCGTGCAATTCAAGTGGGCATCAGGAGTCACTGCGGACCCTGAGGATGTACAATCTGGCGAGTCTTACGAGCCTCGCAAAATGGACAATCGCCCAAAAGGTTCGTACATCACTCCATTACTTCCCTTGCTGTACTTTGACCCGCTTTTGTCTCATTCAGGGTACACATCCTGTGGACCTCCGCCGAGCTTCTGACTGGAATATTCAACAAACTCCAGTCAAGAAACACCGCCCAGCAAGCAGCATCACCCGGGGCTTAAAGCACCTCATCGACTCTCCAACCCGCACACAGCAACCCGCGACGTCTTACGAATCCTACCTTGCTGTTCCGAATGCAAAGCGGAACACCGTCACCGCTTCCGCTGATGCGTCTTGGGATGTCGTTGATGATCTTCCGTTGCGGTGGGCCACTGATTTTGTGCCGCTTGCCAGTGCTGGTTCCCGCTTGGCAAATGCAAGCGTTATTTCGTATGCCCTGTGGCACGAAGGTGGAGCTGGACCTGGTGGAGGGAGACACGGTCGACGAGCACTCCTCGCGGTCGCCACAAAGTATAATATATTTTTGTATGAAACCCCCAAAGGGGAGAGAGCCTTTCATTTTGTGAAGGTATGCGCCCATTTTACTTATTTATTTGATGTATGAAACCAGTGCTCACATATGAACTCGCGGACAGGAATTTTACACACCTCTACCACCTCGTAACCTCGTGTTCGTACATCAGTCAGTTCACGACATCACGCGAGCGTCTTCTGAGATCCCCTCACCAAGACCGACGGGGCATGGGCATACACGCGGCATGTCCTCGGAATCCCATTTTGCCCACCCTAATAACCGCACTCCTATGTCTCCCCTCTCCAACCTCACGTATAGCGCACAAATCGCCGTTTTCGTCCTCTTCGAAAAGAAGGCGGGGCTCATACGCATCGCAGATGCCGCGGTCACGGAGGTAGACATGTATGATGCTGGCAGCGCCAGCGGGCTTCTAAGCGGTGGCAGCTTCGTAGCTACAAAGGATTCATTAAGTGTCGGGAATTCCCTCGGGCCTAGGCGTTCCCGTGCTTCGATGGATTTCATGTCGTTCAAGGAAGGCAAGGGCGCTTGGATCCCCCCGTCTCTCGTCGATCTACCCGCGACCCTCCTCCCCGGAGGAGATATCGTGCCCGACAAGTCAGTGTATGTGTTGACGCGGGGAAAGACGACGCACATCGTGCCCTCACCCTTGCCGGCCGTCATCTATCACACCCCGCCCATCCAGGTGCTTGCATGGTCCTCCCCTCCGTCCAGCGTCAGCGTGCGCGTGTGCGTCCCACAAACGACATCGACGATCACGACAGCGGCGATAACGACGACATCACGCGCCACGCCACCCGAAACGCCACCGTTTCTCCAGCTTGTCGCGTTCGGCGAGGACGGCGTCGAAACACAGGAAATACCGCTCGCGGCGCTCCTCAACACCAAAGGCAAGGGCAAGGGCGTCGCTCTCGCGGATCCCCGCCGTGGGCAGTCGTTTATCGGCGAGACGGGCTTTTTGGCGAACGGCGGGCATTGGCACCGCCTCCCCGAGACCGCGGCGCCACCCGGCGCACTGGAGCGAACTGATTCGACGGCATCGGCCCGCTCGTTTGAGAGCGAGCATACGGAGGAGGCCGTAGCCCGGCTCAAAGCGGAAGCTGGCGTGTACGGCTGGCTGAGAAAGTCGGTCGAAGACTGGCGAGTGTTCTGGGTCGGAGGAGACACGCGCGATATGGGAGGACGGGACGAGGACGAGGATGGTGTCCTCGTGTAAAGGACTTCTGACCAATGGCACCCGATCGTTCCCCATGCTGTCCTTTGATTTTTCGTACGATGATTTGAACGAGTAAATGGAAATACACAACCTATAAAATATCTCGCTGGTCATACCATAGTACTGAAACATCGAAAACAAAAAAAAGACAAGGTCCAAAAAAGCGGAGCGAATGCGCTAGATATTACACCTGTGCTGGCAATACCATTGGTAATGTAGCGAAGGTCCATGAATGAAAGAGATGGTCAATGCAACAAAGGAACACGGTCACACAAGAGCAAGGCCGGTGAGGAGAGGCAGGGGTAAGAGGGAAAGAAAAACTCCTTTATATATACGCATGAGGCGAAAATGTCAACAGTCCGCTGCCCTGGCCGCGTCGCTGCGCCGCGTCTATGCATCACGAATTTGCGCCTCTCCTACCCGCGAACGAAGATCGACCGGACTCGTCCAGCGATTGCCTGGGTTTTTGACCAGGTTGCAGCTCGGGCCGGGAGGACATTGGCCGACGATCACGAATCACAACAAAAGATCGCCCAGGTTCCTTCGAGCTGGACGCAACGTTGCCCTCTTCCACGTCGTCCAACACTAGCCCATCCGAGTGCCTCCGGTGACGACGGATGTTGAACCAGTGCCTCTTCCTCGACTGCCCTGCATCCACGTTGGTCACATTATCACCACGAGACCCTTTGCCTCCCGTTTCGACCAACGGATGGGACTCGGGTGCTGTACCTGATGATGATGCGGCGATGGCAGCCAACTCGCCGACTATACTCGCAGTCTGGCTCATCGTTCTGCCTGCCTGGAACCCTGAGTTGGTAAGCACAGGCATCCTCGCCACGTTGGCCACAGAAGTCGTTGGCGTCGGCGCTTCGCCTTCTTCGCGAGGCACGGCCTTGGGGCTTTCGGCAGGGCCTGATTTGCCGCGCTCCACACTTGGAAACGTCAGGGTAGAGCCCTCCTTGCCGCCCGCAATCGCATACGGCGAGTCAAAATGTGCGCGTCCGCCTCCCACGCGTGAAAATCCGGAGTTTGACGTTTGGGTGCGAGGCGAGGATTCGGCACGATCACATGATCCTCTGTTTCCAGGTCCGGTGTAGGGCTGCCACGCAGCCATTATATGAGCGCTTTCGTCGTCTTCGTCGCTGTCTTCCTTGTAAGGACGTAGCGCTTGCTCGGGACGGAGCACGGAAGGAGGCGGCCCAGAATGATGCGAAGCAGCGGAGCCCTTGGCCAGCTTACTCAACGTGGCCATTGGTGGTACGAACGATCCAGAGTCGCGGATGGTATATGACTCCCGCACTTCCGATATTTTGTAAGGCCTTCGCTCGTGCCCGCGTTTGCGAGCACCGCAACACCCGAGAATGGCGAGTACGCCAATGAGTCCACTGTCAACTGGACGTCGAGACCGATCAAATCCCACGCGGCCAAATATGCGGACGAGGGCCTCTGTGAACTTGACTAGCAAGATGAGGAAAAAGGCGAGATAAACGAGGCACAACACGATAATTATGCCATACGCAACCCAGCCACCAGCAGCCGAGCCAATAGAAATCTGAATAATAACGACATGAGGAATTGGAAACGATCCATAAACAGCGTTTCACGCTCACCGTTGGCGTCAGCACCACGAGCAACACGGCAATCACGATTCTAGCGACACAGAACAAGAAACTTATGAGGCTCATACCGGCTCCCGTGCCCCAAGGAAGCCATATGCTCGTGATCAATGCACTTGCGACCTCTGATACAAGAATCACTATGGCTTGAGCCGTACCACTTCCCTGGCCACCGCCTATTACAATCCCATTAGCCAAGTTTGAGAAGAGGATTAATCCAGAGAAAAGCTGTGAGCCAGGGCGGAAGTGATTATAGAGAGGTCCGAGTGAGAGGAGAGTTCGGGTTTCGTCGTAGAGCTTGGAAGTAGGTGTCCGGGAAAGTCGTAACAAGAGGAGTGCGGGGATGATAACCGAGAAGATTGCGAATGAGAGTGCCCCAAGAGCAATCGAAGAGCCCGCGGTGGCGGTGGAGAATTCGTAAACGGAGAAAACGGTGACAGGGAAATGGAATAGGGACAGCACGCGAACGAGGTTGCCGATCAAAACGCTAGTGTGAAATGACCTAAAGTTCGGACGAAACCAACGCCGTCGTAGCGTGGGGTACGCATGGGCAAGTCCGTTTAACGAACGGCTCTCGTCAATCATATTATCGAGCATGTCTTTGCTGCCCGCTGATTGGCGCGGGCTGCGGCCCTTGCTGGCTGAAGTAGGGAGACTAGTCGCAGACGATTTCCGTGAGAAAGCCCAATCAATCACCCAGACAAACAGGCTGATGATAACGATTCCGGCGAGGATGGCAAGGAAGATGGAAAGGCATATCTCAAAGAGATTCTGAGGGCTAACTCCCACGCTCCATGCAAAGGCTGCCATCCCATTCGGCGTTCCAGGAGGCAAAAGAAAGAGGGAGTTGGGAATGGACGTGTTCAGATAGAGAATGGAAGTCGGATCGCTTAGTTGATCTGCGAACGTCGACGGGGGATTGTACGGTTGAACATCAAGCGGATTCCAGTGGTCGGAATGGGGTGTCAGGCTAACATCTATGGGAGCAGCGGAATCAGGGTGTCGTAAGCGTGGTATATTTGAGCATAACTTACTGTATGTAAGAGTAGCCCAAGCGGTCTGCGAGAGCAATGGGTCTACAAGAATTAAGGGACGGAAGACACAGTGCGAAAATGGACTTACAAATGAACGGGGGCCATTGAACGGCGACCATGGAGAGCGCGGCGCACCATTGTGTATGCATCATGATATCACGCAATGATGGTGAGCCTGGCGAAGATGAGGACATACACAGCAATGAAGACAAGTAACGTACAGAATCTTATGAGCGCCGGGGACGTGGCTAGACGTTCGCCGCTGATAGCACTGGCAAGAATAAAGCCGGCACTCTGCACACGATGCCATACGCCAGGTCCCGGTCGGCTTAAACCGCGGCCCCACGCAGCGGTGATGCGGGCGATGCCGACAATGAGCCAGTAAGCGATTGCCAAACTTACGGTGACCCAGAAGATGATATGTACACTTCCGTATGGTGAATCGAGCGGACTGGGTCGAAGTGGGGTGGTTGCAACGGTTAAGCATAGGATCTCTTGCTCGTTCGTATCAAGGGCACGGAGTTGCGTATCCATAGTAGTGAAGAAGTTTTTGGAGTTGAAGGGCATGGAGACCGTGAAAGCGTACGGTCCGACTTGTATGGGACAGTAGGTCGTGTTTGAGCCAGAAAGGGTAGGGAGCGGCGAGGGCGGGCGAATGGAATCGCATAAAAAAGATCCGTTATTATAGGTATTGATTGTGAGCGTCGTGGTGTCCATGAAGAGCGTGGTGGCTAATAGTGGAAGACATGGATGACCGGTCGATGACTCGTGCGAGGAAAAGGACAAGTAAACATACCGAGACCGGAGTTGGAGCTTATGATCTCTGCAGCGGTGTTTCCGAGGACCGTAAAATTCAAGCTTTGTTCGTCTACAATCTGCGAGTAGACGGTGTCGACGGACATTTTTCTGGAGGCATCGCCGTTGAAGCAATCGTTGAACTGAAGTGTGGCAGGTTGTGAGAACGATGGGGGAACGAGAAGGAGGACGAATGCGAGTGCAAGAAGACACCTCATGGTCGCGCTGCACGATGAGGGGGACTGTGGGATCATCGTTGAAGACGGCGAGCGCGGTGAGGAGAGGGAGGTGTCATTAACGGAGGTTTGGTCGCCGCGCCTCTTCGGTCCTGAGCGTCTCGCCAGTCTTACCACGCCACACCCACCGCCGTTGTCATTCTCGCTTATAACTTATTGTACAGTTTACTGCTCCCCCACCGGATTCCACGTCACCGCACCACTCGCACCCTCGTCAAGCCCATCAATCGCCCCCATGTCCTCTGCGTCGAGGGCGAAATCATACACCTTGAAGTTCTCCTCAATTCGATGAGTAGAGGTCGCCTTGGGAAGTGGTACAAAGCCCTTCTGCAATGACCACCGGATCAGAACCTGTGCAGGACTTTTGCCGTGCTAGAGTGGTAACCGCAGTCAGCTACACTGGGAGGCGTTCCCCAAATAATCGCACCTTTTCTGCAATCTTGACCACGACCCTATTCTGGATCCCTTTTCCCTCTCCGGCATCCTTACCGCGCAACAGCGGTGTGTATGCCTGCACGATAATACCCTTTGACTGGCAGTACGACACAATCGGGCGCTGTTGGCACCACGGGTGCAGCTGTTCGCGCCGATATTTGTCAACACCCAGCAATCCAAACTCTGGGAGCTCACCTCGACTTGATTCACGGCCGGTTTTTCCAACCCTGCTTCCTCAATTTCGATCAGATGCTTCTCCGAACTATATAGAAAACATGAGCAAGCGTTAGGTATCGAACACCCGTCAACCCACAAGTTCGATACCCCTGTGGTGCGTACGAGGCCGCGTTTCTTGGCCTCCAATACAGCCTTGTATCTTGCGAACCTTGCCTCACGTCCCCCGTGAGGAGAGTGGACGAGAAAGAGGTCATAGTAACCTGTAATTTTGTAAGTTGACACATGCAGACTGGTTTTCTGGGAGGAATACTCGCTGAATCCAAGCTTCTTGACCGATTCCTCAATACTCTTTAGTGTGTCCTCATACCCAAGCCCCTGATTGAATGCCTTGGAAGCTGTTGTCAACCATGTCAGATTCTACAAGAAGTGCTCTGCCTAAATACCACATACTAACGAAGACTTCCTCACGTGGGATACCAGAGAGTCGGACACCTTCACCGACTTCGGCCTCATTCTCATAGAGTTGCGCGCCATCAATATGTCTAGGCGTCACATGAGAGTCAGTTCACGGTGCCAAGGACCACTACCCCACCTGTAACCGATCTTCAACGCATCCTTTACGGCTCCGGGGCACAACGAGTTTTCCATTTGATACACCCCGAACCCGATGGTCGGCAAAGTGTATCCTGTCATGAAGTTAATCAAGCAGCGCCTCGACCATGATTGCTACAACTGCACCGGTGGGCAAGGTTACGGATGTCGGTACGTCTGTCATTGCGGAGGGATAATAAGTTGATAGCTTGGGGATGGTCTGTCCAAAACTTATATCGAGCAGAGGAGGACCCCTGAGAGTATATACCTAATAAAATGTGTCGTCATCAAGAATACAAATAATACTAAACACCGTGACCTTCCGAGTATTGTTCTACCAACTGCAAAGCCAGCCTAACCACTCCCTCGATATGCCAGTCCCATGGGAAGCCCTCATTCCGTTTGGTATTGCTCAATAGACACCTGAGCCAGTCAAACGTCGCTGACTCTCTCCAGGTCTGCTGACCACCATGTTCGCAGCCGCAGGCACACTCTTGAACACGTCTAAAAGAGCCCAGAGCCAAGGCAAGGTATGTGTTGACTCATGAACCGCCCGTCTCTCATATTCCGACACGTGGCCGCACGTTAGCCCATTCGCTACAACATCGATGCATGGGACGAAATGATGATGGACCGCGACAGGCGACTGACGGGACACGTCCGTGGGCAGAAGGTACGCTTTCTCACATTTCCTCTCGAATGGGGTTTTCGCTCCTGAGAGTCTTATTCGTGGACGAATAACCGTTGATTATCTCGTTCTCAGTCGGATCCTACACCTCCGGAGGGTTTCGATACCAGTAGTGCTTGGTACACACAACAGACTTCATGACCCACGACAACCTTGTCGCCAGAATCACCTGGTTTATATATCGCTTTAGACTTTCTGCGCGCAAATATTGTCTTGAAATACGTTCATCGTAAGCTCGCACCCCGCAACGCAGCAATGGCAAATCTTACGAATGCTAGCTTACCCCGGTTGTGCATCCCATTGGTAAGCTCGATACTAATACTCGATCGGAAATCCGGTCCTTTGTGTCACTTGGCAAGTTCTGATGCTTAGAAATGCAAAACCTGGTTTGATGTCTTGGCTCTATTGACTTGCACTCTCCCACTAACCATGTCAGTGGTCGGAAAAGTTTAACTTTATGGGTTCGTCTGTGCTCCAGTTGGCGGAACTGTTCCACCTCGACCCATACCGTCTAGCAGTCGTTCTCTTCATGTTACGTGGTTTTAAAGTTAAATCCTGCTTGATTAGCTCCAGGTCTCTCTTCTCCCATGCACGTTTCGCATATGAAATGTTGATCCAGCACAAGATCCAACCCCTCCGATGGTGGTGAATATATATACATTATGGACCACCTATGTCTTGAATGGGGCAGACGGCTAAACAGATGTACGAGTCGAGATCCAATGCCACCAGTCCTAGTCATCCCCGATGATTGGTCCAACACTTCATCGGGGATTTGTCCATATTCCCGATCCCAGGCTCGAGTTATCCTCAGCAAAACATAAACTGACACGTCGCAAACGTGATGAGTTACTCACATTTTCATCCAATGGGGCACCCTGTGAGGTCATAGCTGAGAAGATGGCCGCGCACCCTTTCGCACTTACCGCTTGAATTCTTGTGAGACGATAATTAACTGGCATCAAAGTAAACCAGCTTTCGGCCCGACGTTTGCAATCCCATTCATTCTCTCTTCAGAAGTGGACCGAGGGGGTTAGCGCTTTAGCTTCAGTCTCCAGAGTGCGAGTTCAAAATTATAATTTTACAATGTCCCCGCGGTGGCACGTCTAGTACATACATGGGCTTCATCATTCATTTCAACCTACCCTCTGCTCGTTTTAAGATCGATACCCCAACTCGCATCGTTCATCGGCCCTCGTCGTCACCCAAACAGCATACTCGCAGCTATATCCACGTTTCCCCCGCTGGCTTCTAACAATCGGGTAGCTTGCTCCTTCGACGCTCCAAGGCTAACCAGCATCTGGATATCACTTTCGGGATATCTTCCTCCGGTGCCCGCTGGCCCCGCAGCTGGCGCACCGCCTAGGGTATGTCCTCCTCCGGGGAACCTCATGCCCGAACTGGGATTCTGCGACGTAGATGATCCGCCTCTGAGCGATGATGATGAACCAGGGGTTGTGGTCGCGGGCTGAGGAGAAGGGAGGGAACTATCGGCCTCCACCCCCGCTTCCAGTATACGCGCCTTCTCCGGAAGCTCGTGTTCAGAAAGGAACGACACTTCACGCCCTTGGATACGAAGGACACCTTTCTGGAGATCTATGCAAGCCTGGTGGGCCTTGAGCATGTCGAGTCCGAGCAAAAGGTCAACGTCCCGACCCTGATTCACATTTTCGTGGTCAACTCCAACAAAGACAGTTCCCAGAGTGTAATGCTCACCTCCATGACAGTGAATGAACACGGCAAGTAAAGGTCTGCCAGCTTTAGTTGTGCACTGTGTACCCTTCCGAGGATCTTGGCGGTCCCTACACCTCTGGCGATGCCGGCGAATCGCTTGTCTACGAGACGCATGATCCTGAGTGCACGTATGTCGATGAATGAGTCTAGTTAGGTACGGGCTATCCTATCATAGACGTACCCACACGCTTCAGCACACTCGGGACTCACTAGGCAGCAAATCAGTGTGAATCCAAGAAAGCGACGACGAACACCACGATCAACTCACTTATTGTGCTTTGTGCACCACTATCCACGAACGCCTTGACGGGGTGCGAGTTAACCTCGACCGGAACACTAATAGCGCCCTTTACATCAGTAATCCCTTGATGCCCCTGTTCCCCCTTCCTTCGACGAAACAGACATGAAACCAACTCACTATAGCATCGTCACTCTCCCGAACGCCTCTGGGCTATACTCGAGTGCATGTTCCATGTTCTCCATGATGGCCTCTTGTCTTATAGCCTCTTCGATCTTCCTTTGTGCCTCCACGTCGAACGGGTCGGCATTGAGCGCCTCAATCGCGCGTTGTCGCTCTAGCTCAGCTGTGCGTGCCCGTTCTTGCACCTGCCTCATAAGCGCGGCGAATCGATCGGGATGATTCACCGCCGCGTCAGCCAACTCGGGTTCGCTCTGTTGTCACAGTATGTCAGCTCGAGATCACGGTAGGAAGAAAGGACCGTAAAGGAAGGGAGGTATGGACGGACTTGTTGAAGTCGGAGCATCAGCTCTGGGTTGCCCAATATCTGTAACCGCATCATCTCTGCATCCGGATCTCTACAAAACGAATCACGTCGGGCACATGATGCGGAATGAGCCACTTGTATGAGTGAACGACTATAGCAGACGTACCTCCCGCCGGAAACCGCGACCCTTTGTCTCAGCAGTAGCATGGCGTTATCAGTCACACCGAGGTCCCTCATCGTCGCCGAAGGCTGGGTAAGCTCCCGTCCTTCTAATGCGATGATTTGCTGGGATGGTGGGATACCGGACTGCATCCCCGAGTGATGAGAGGCGGCTTTGCGACAGCTGACCGACACTGAGTGGCTCACCTCGGCCTCGAGAAGCGCCTGGACATCCTCGAGCACCATGCTCGGGTCTATCTCCACCGAGTAGCTCTCGCCTGCTTCCGTGATGAATATGATCTGCATGTTCTGCAATCTTGTGAACTGGACACCTTTCTTCGAAATTGAGAACGCTGGAGACGAGCAGTCAAACCTGGTGTCGTCGTGTCCGGCGGTTGATAATCGGATGGAAGCGTCGACTTCCCCGACGAGCACGGCACGATCTCGAGGTAGACTTGATCAGGAAGGTGTTGTAAATCGTTTGTGATGGACCGCAATGCCTCGAACGGGGAGGCTGTTAAATACCTCGACGACCATGACCACGCAAGCCTTTTGCGAAACACCCAGAACTCAGTGGAAGTAGTCGACGCGTCAGCTTACCGGTACTAAGCAGGCGCTCAATGAAGGCACAACTCGCAATCACATTAAAACGTACAGTATACAAAAACGTCCTCGGAGGAAATATCTCTAATAAAATGAAGCGAACTTACGGCCGTCTATTGTCGAGCTCCTCTCCCACCCAGTTTGCTTCTCGCAATTGCAGAACTATAAGGTAGAAACCATACAATTATCTAGAAGGCCACAAACAAGGAACAAGGAACTCACAACTTTGACCCTGTCCCGCGAATGTTGGACATGAGCGCGCTCTCCAACTCCAACGCAGAGCCAGACAAACTTGCGTCTATTCTACGTTAGCAAATCATCCTTACACACACAAAACGTTTAAATACCCACCACTCAGATCGCTGAAACTGCTCGCCGAACTTCCATGATTACTCTCCCCCTCGCTCACACCTGCAGCACCCAGCGCACCAAATCCTTGGCGCGTATGTGCATGGCTTCTTGCGTTCCGCACAGATACTGTAGGTGGAGAACTAGACTTGGTCGGCGAGAGGTGTCGCTGCAAGGGGGAACTCGCGAGGGGCGGAGGCTGAGAATTCAATGGGAGATGGGGTGGTGCTTGTGTTTGGTGTTGGCTAGAGTGATCACGTGAGGAGGAAGCGATATGATGGAGTGCTGGTAGCGAGGGAGGAGATACGGAAGGGGACGGAATGGACGGAATGGAGCCTTGGGGTGAAGACGCACTCGATACGCTCGCGCTGTGATCCCTGTTCCGCGCAGCACTGGTGAACTCTGCAAACCGAGTGTCCAGTCCGGTACGCTCATTTAGTCTGAGTTTACTCAGTGAACCCCCCATCGTCCCTACTCCACTATTTCCAGGATGAGCAGACACCGCAATCGGGGAAGCAGCGAATGGAGGACGGCCACGCATGATTTCGTCTCGTCTCGTATCTTCGCGTTCCTTCCCCTTGTCGGGAGACGCCGGCGATCTCACAAGCCCCAGTCTCTCGCTCGTCATCATCTTCTGCAGCTGCGCAAGCTTCTTATCCAAGTGTTCCTGTTCCTCCGCCTGCCTCTCCATCTCCTCCCTTTTCTGTGTTAATTCCTCTTCGTCGCTCGATTCGCTCTCGTCTTCGTCAGAGAATGGGGAAGCTATGCGGGGTGGCGCAGAGAGCGGACCCGTAGGGCGTTTGGTACCCTGCAGCGTGGCTGTGGACGAGGAGGATGTCTTGCCATGAGTCGGATGTCCCTGTACTCCTCGAGGTTTGGATGGTGACTTGTGCGTCAACGAGTTCAAACGTGCTCTTACGCCCAGTGGTGTGGTCAGCCTTTGGCTCCCAGAGAGCCGCCGTGCGCTAAGGGCAGCACCCGTGAATTTAACAGGGGGTATCTTGATAGACAGCGGGGAATTGGGGGGTTCCGTAGACGTCGCGTCCGCCGAGTGAGGCGTAGGGACAACAGGAGTCAACGGAACAGTGGGGAAGGGGGTTGGAGCGGACGCCGGAGTCGAGAGGACGCCTCGGATGTCTTGTAGCCCACGAAGGTCCTCCTCGTACCGCGCCTGTGCGCGATAGAGGAGGTAGGGCAACGGAACCTCTAGATGGGCTGCAAGACCCTTCCCTGTATAACACACGTTCGACGATAGGGATGAGCAGGAAGCGAACGCAAGGACGCACAGTCTGTACCACCGTTATCGCTCGCCCGACTGAGCGCAATGACCTCCCAGAGAATGTTTGCCTTCTCGGCGTTCCATTCTATCTGAACGCGGTTATCATGGTCGGTTCAGTGGGCTGTCCAGGTACCGATAACAACGAGAGACGTACATGCGGAGGATTTGGGTGTGGTTCGTCGGGTCTGTTGTATGGCAACTGGACCACGACACGCACCCGAGGAGGTGTAGGCATTGGTGCACTCCTGTAGAGATGACGTGGAAGTCACTCGCGTCAACGTTGCCGCACGCGACGAACGACGAGCGAATATGTTGCTCAAGTTGGTCAGAGTCTGCTGTAAAGCCATAGTTGTTGCCCGATTCGGTTACATCTCCTCTCCCGAGCCTTCGCCACCATGTCCAACGACCGCACCTTCCTCGAAGTCGAGGACGACGACCAACGACAAAACCGAATTGGTTTGTTCTCTTCTCCGGTCTGTATCTACAACCCTTCCTCAGAAAGACTATCCTTTGCCAGGAACCCTTCTTGAGCGACTCAACACCACATCGCCAGGCGCGAGCTCGGTGTCCCCAAATACCTTCTCCGATATCGGACACGAACGCTTACCAGGCCCAGTCGAACCCCCCGCTGAACGTACGACCCGTCCCCGATATTCCATAGCGCCTCACCCAGCCCAACAGTGCTAGCACGCGTGCAAGCCTTCCTTCCCGCCATCTCTGCCTCGAACGCAGTTCTCTCTCAGCAGAGACCAGAGGACGTTGACATCGAAAACATCCGAGAGGATGAAGAAAGGTACATCGAGATGGTGTGTATCACAACCTGATCGTCACATCACTCTCTATCTGGGTTCCGTCGCTCACGCACCCCACAGAACCTCGGACTGGGCGTTTTGGAGGCAAAACCTCGCCCCGGGTCAGTGTCACACCCGATAAACCCTTCCTCTGAAGCGGAATCGTCCTTGGACGTGACCACGTCAGAGTCTGAATCAGATTCCGAATCGTTCCGCTCTAGCTCAGATTCGGAAGACACTGATTCTTCCCTTTCTGACGATTATTCGGACGAATCAGATTCAGAGTCGCACTCGGGATCGTCCATCGACATGAAGCCTATTGTCTCCCGTCCTATCAAGCCCCTCCCAAGGCGTGTATCCCAGCAGGCAAACCTGGAGGTCTAGGCTCGCATCCCATGTCCGTTAAATGAGCGACAGTGTTGAAGATATCCATAATCCTTTCTTTCATATGAAGCTTCTACTGCGGATGATGCCCCTGGTCTGTTGGTTGCGTCTAAAGTCTTCTTTGGTCCAGGACTCGATAGTGGCGATTTGATCATGGAGCCAACCTCCGACTAAAAGCTAGCATAGTGATACAGAATAAACCTGATTCCCTCGTTAAATATGCAGTCTGACTATATATACGATATACACCCAACAGCGGTTCATACAACATGCGAGAATGCGAAAAGAAAAATCGAAAGAACGAACGAGATGTGTGGAGTCGCGTGGACTCCACACATTATTGTCATCGTCCCATCATGCCTAACCCGTTGTTATCGGGAAGGTTTGACATGAACGTCGACCAAAAGTCGTTATCAAAGAAAATCTCCGAACCCATAAAATAATTTGGATCGCTCATGGGGAGATTAGGAAAACTATGCCGAGGATCCATTGGGCCAAGACCGACGCTGCCACACGTATTCGCACCCGCAGCGGGGCTCCCAGTTCCGTAACCCCCCGTGCCCATCCCGCTTGACACGCTCGCACTTCTACTTGCACTCGAGGAACCGAACTCTGCTCGAGCGCCCGTAGTAAAATGCTGCGCTACCGGCCCCGAAAATTCCTTTGGCTCTGTTTCTGATCTCTCCATCTTCCGCTTGAAGGACACAACACCCGCGTCGATTATCCGAGCACACTTGGCGGCAAAGTGGTCAGGCGAGCAAGCGATGAGTGACAGCCTCTCTATTGTTCTCGCCAATATGGAATCCGAGGACCCTGGCATCTGTTGACCAGCGTTCTCGAGCACGTTCCACTTCGACATGATGATAAAAATCGTGGCAAAGGTAATCATGCTGAACAAGGAGTCGGGAGCGGTGCTCATTAATGCGAGCTCGGGCCGCGAGAGTGCTGAAACTAATATTGCTTCGCTGAGCGCCACGGCATGGTGACCCCAGCTTCTTGCGAGGTTGACGCCATTATGCTCGGCAACAAGGAACCAGGGGGTTTGGCTGTTGGCACTGTTGAGTACGACCTTGGTTTCCATGAGCGCGTGTACGAGGACAAGGAGCCGACATGACTGGTAGTAGATCTGAAGCATGTGGAAATAGAAGACTTCATGTTCTGTTAGGACTGGATGTTAGGGTCAGGACTATTCGTTCATCCAAGTCGGCCGGGAAGACATGGTGAAAGAGAATCTGAAAGCCTACCTGGAAGCGGGCAGATGAGACGCTCTAGAACGTCCATGTGAACAAGGAAATCAAGCACTTCCTTGTAGAAGGCACCAAGATCATCGGGAGACCGTAATCGTATCGAAAGCCCTTGTTGGGTAGTGCTGAAAAGTTGAGAGAGAAGAGATAATCTCAAATCTCGGATTGAGCCAAGGGTAGCATATGAGGTCGTGTCGAGGGCTTCGTGGATCAGATTTTGGCAATCCGATATAGGTTCACGGCCAGTGCCAAGACAGAGCCTTCAAAACCTCGGTAGATTAGCTCATGCTACAGACGAGGGTAGCATCGATTTACATTGACTCTACGGAGTTAAGGACAAACCACTGAGATTGGGCGCATTGTGGTTAATACATGTGTAGACACTAAGCTGAGTATACGTACTAATCGTGCTTTATCGAGTGCTTCGGCGAGCTCTGCACTTAACGGCTCGTTCGGCTTTTTTTGATTACGAAGCGTCCGAGCATATACCATAGCTTCGCTTAGACGAAGATTCATGGCCATACTAACTGCTGTTGCAGCTATTAGTCTTCCATCGCGGGGTTCTTTCGTTGCTGTGTCGCCTATAGGCTCCCACAAAGAGAGGATAAGGATCGCATGGATCGCATCTGTAGAGGGGAGTGGATTGAAGGATTGTTTAAAGACGAGTTCGTCAGCTAGGCGATAAAGCTGTGGGGTGACAATGGAGCGTATTGAAGGTTCTAGATGTCGAGAAGCCACACAACATTGAGCGAGGCGCAGCAAGGGACCATCATTGCGGTTGCTGGGCTGCAAGTTTAGCCAAGGGCTGTAACGTTCCTCGAATCTAAAACAGATGCGCTTGATGACAAAATGCAGAATACCGAGAATAGCCGCCACGCACATGTCAACCAAATATTTCGCTTGTTCACGGCCCAAAACGTGGAGGAGCGACTGATCGACCTTGGTCCGAGAGGAGTCTGCGGTGTTTGCTCCACTGCGCGTCAGTGCTTGAATGGCAAGCATAGGAACCATAGTGCTTTCAAAACCGCCGGGAAGCTTCAAGAAGCCCCATGGAGACTGCTTTTCAGGCAAGAGCCGCTCAGGGTGCAACAAATCAGCTTCCTCCATGTCATGTGTTGACGCTCTAAAGGGAGGCAAGGTATCTGGAGGTGTATCACCCCAGCCTTTGGGATGTCTCCTTGCGTCCTCCAAAGGAACATCCTGTAGCTTTTTGGCCAGCGGGATAGAGGATCTCCGACTGATATTGGGTTGAGCCGGGATCTCGGGCAGTTGACTACGTGCAGAAGAGGAACCAGGGGATGGACCGGAGCCGTCCTCGAAGGAACAGGAGAGACTGAGTACTTTGCAGCGGTGGCACTGAGCACCAGAGTTGTCGCCATCGAGCATTTCGCATCGTGTTTTGTGCTTCCGACATGACAGACAGGCTTGAGAGGCTTTTGCACGTTTAGCAGGTGCTGAGCGGGGAGAGAGCGCACGTTTTGAACCGACCATAGGCTCGCTGATGTCTCGGGTGGACATGGTGGAGGTAAACATGAACGAGTCAGCCTTGCCAACTGGAATACTCGACCCCGAGCCGGCTTAAAGGCCACTGCGGCATGATGTACCCGCTTTAAAGTCAGCGAGCGCCAGAATTCCTTCTGTGGCGATCTCTTGGAAGTCTATCATAACCCCCACGCTGAACTCGTCCGTTCGTCGCATCGTACAGCCAGTAACCAGCTCAACCTCGGCCATCACGAGTACATCATGCCTTCTTGAGACTCGACAAGCGGCGTGTCATAGAACGCTGTGAATTTCTTGAGGCAATGCCGAGATGAGTCAAGTTGCTGACGCGACCCTGTGCTTTTTTCCCGGCAGCGACCCTTGGAATCAGATGGTCCTTCATCAAGGGGTATGTACATATCTGAGCCAATCATCGGCGGTGGATGAACTGGCACTGTCGGTGGGAATATCGAGCACGCTTCTAGCTGTTCAATGTAATGTCTAGGACCGTACTGATCGCTATCTAGAGTACTGCGGCTGCTTATTTGTCAACTCCTGTCAGGACGAGTAACCATTCATTTAAAGGAGTGCTGTCAGCAAATTGTCTGGTGAATTAGAATCCCCCACAGCTAGTCTGAAAATTGGGTCTGTCTCCTAGCAGCTGAGGCTGTGGGAATGTCACGACTGCGTTTACAGTGAGTAGTAGCATGGCAAGCCATTAAACAGGGCAATGTTAACCGGGCCCCGCTTACGATCGGCGGCCCAACTTCTGCTCGTATGGATAACCCTGCATGCCAGCAGCACATGCACCCAGAGTGTTGTGCCGTCATCGAAAGGCACAGAGGAGCACACCTGGCCCTGGCATCCCCTTTACATTTGCCGAGCCGAAGGTTCAACGTTAACCGCCGGGCATCGGCATCGTGCACTCCTCGTTCAGCTAATTTACCAAACTGACGGACCTCGTTCCCTAGTCCCTGCTTACCGAATGAAACCTGGTGGGTCCTATTACCTCTGCGTTCACCTGCGCATGACGCATCCATAGGCCCACGAGAAATCCCGATTAAAATCAGTATCACAGAATTATATGAATTATCAGGTCGCGTGCACTGTGTGACCTTCGGCGTGGTCCGAACTAAGCAAATAGTATAATTTTGTTCCCAAGGCTTAGCCTCCCCGATCTTCTACTAACACGGCGCACTATGGCCTTAAATTTCCGGGTCTAACAGGACGGAGGTTGTCGCCTGCGTGTCTGTTATGACAAACTTGCACACCCTACGGTATCTTACTCCCCATTTGCATGGACTCAGAGAAGAAGTCATTGACCTTGGCAGTCTAGGATGATACCTTTTCGGTAAACAGGCTCCTGTACGGTTGTCTACCACCAATTGAACTCATCCTCGATCGGACGATTTTGTCCGTCACTTACCTGTCTTGCTTGCTACTGTGGTTCATCTCATTGTCGACATTCGGGATTGTCCCCTTTACCACATCTGTGAAACTACATTGCTCAATGGAGAAGACTCCTTTTGGCATAGATTTATTCACCGGTACGGTACTCTTTCGTAGATGGAGGAACAAATGTATTCATCGAGGTCCTTCGAATGCTCCCGCGATACTGCAATACTGTCGATAGTATTAAACGATCTATTCGATCTAGTGATCATATCGGCACGAAATGGAGAAGAACCACAGTTCTTTGCGAATGGAAGCGCTTCCCGATGCCAGAATCCATACGCCACAGGGTTTTCAGACAGACGACAGTATCGGTGGAGCTTCTTTTTGACCTTTGGGGCTAATGGTGCGTCCCTAACTAGGGAAGCATGCCTGTCAATGGCCTCGAACTTGAAACATGACGAAACGCCCGTCAAACAAAAGTCGTTTGTAGGTCACGTTTCGAGCTGCGGAGATGGGTCGGTGAGGTGGCGGCGAATATTGATGAACTACAGCAGATACCATATATAGGCAGCATCCTTATTCTCTCGATTGTTACTATGATAGCAACACTGTCCCGACCCTTTCTGAGGTACCATTCGCGGCCCGTACTATATTCACCACGGGAAAAGTTGCTCCAAGCCAAGGATCCGAGCGTCGGTGCCGCTCACTCGGTGCCGTCAGATGTCACTCACAAGGCTATGCTGAATGTCTTCGCCAGAACTGCTTGATCATAACGTCGGTGTGCGTATATGGTAACCAAGTAGAGGCGGTCTGCGTCGAGCAGAGCCTGCCGAGATAGGTTAGATTGATGGAGGAATGGCGACGACTGGGTCTGGGCAGTGGCCAATACTCCCATTTCGGTGAGTGCTATGCCATCGGGTAGTTGGGCGTAGGTGGCCACGGCAGGCAAATCACTAAAAACAGGCATTTGATATCATCAAAGCAATTTCGTCAGACAGGACGTTACTGTCTGGTACCTATCAGAGATGACGTTGATTGAGAGCAACGTTGTGAAATATTGAACGCAATGCTGACATGGCGGACCTCGGAGGTGAGCTCCCAATGCTGCTGGAATATTCCAAAGACAGATTGGACGGTTCTATGAATTCATACTCACGCATGCAACGGCATCTGAGTCGAGCCACCCCACCATTCAAGTATACTCACACTGACGTCTATTAGTAGTATCATAGCATTAAATTCGTCTTCCGTACTCACTGCTATGATATTCCCAAGCCCCTGGCCCAAGGGATCCTATCTGGGTCGTCAGCCAAATTATTTCTCCCAGATGCTGTCCGATAGCCATTCCCATCCTTTGGCGCTGGTTTAGATCAAGCACACATTTCTTGCTTGAGCCAGTTCCAGATTTCTCCCATGCCCTCTGCCTTCTCGTCACCATCATTTCCAAGCACCTCGCTGTCGTCCACGGATCCATATTGTTTTCCAACCAAGCGTTGACTTAGATTATCGAGCCCAGAATGGATGCTCGGGGATACACGAGCATCGGGGGAGAACGAAAAAGAACATGATCGTATAACTCCGTGTCTCGAGTTGATCGTGGAAGTCTATATAGACGGCATGAGCTGTGAGATGAACTACAGCAATTGATGACATGGGAAATAAAATCTCACCAGTTGTCCCCACTGAAACGGTTTACTGATGAGATATTCAAACTCGGGGGTTTGACCATATGCCCATTCCCAGCTCTGGAAGATTCATCAGTAAGTAGTCTATACACGAGACAGTAGACTTTCCTGCAACTCAGTCATGCCGATTTTAAAGTACTCATCTTCGAGGTATTCCGGCGTCTCGTGAACGAAACACGGCTACCATGCATAGGCGTCAATATCGACCGTTATGAGCGACTGTGAATTCACTCACCTCTTCGCCAGTCGCATACTCTTGTCTGAACGATTGTATGACAGCGTCGACGAATGCTTCGTGTGTTGCCGACGCGCTAGACTGCACCAGATTTCGAACCGGAGAGCGCACAGAGGCGACACCTTTCGTTTTCATCGTATCCTATATCAGAAACCCTAAGCTGTTCGCTCGAGACACAACGCTCCAAGTTTCGGAACAACCAACCTACTTTGTTGGTCCGCAACAAATCCCCGAGGGCATCCAACCGCGTCGAAATGAGCATCGTCCCATGGTGATACGCACGATTGTTCACAATCTTGTACGCCGAGCCTGAGACGTGGACACGACGCGGTAAGCGTGGGCGCCCGAAAACATGACAGAAGATCCACTCATCTTTTCTCCGCCGACGCAAATGTCATTTCGTTCGTTCGCGTAGGCATCCACGCCGAGCGCACGTACGGCACGTACGACGACGTTCGCGGTGATTGTTCTGTCAAACGTCGCGCGCGGGACGTGGATAGAGTAATTGGTATTGCCGAGATCCTGAGTTTGCAAACGGGTCATCTTTCCTGTCTGTTCATGAGAACGTCGTCGTCGAGACGTACATGGTATACGGTTCCTCCGCCGCTTCGTCGCCTGATCCAAGGAATACCTCTTCTCTCGGATGCAGCGAGATTAATTTCTTTCCAGGGGTTCTGGTTTCGTCCAATGACAACGCAGGGTGCGTCTCTGTAGAGAAGCAGGAGCGGGGTGTTTGGCGGGTGGAAGCGAAAGAGCCTAGGCAAGAAGTTCACTCTCTTATATGGAGACAGAGAACAACGGTACGCACCAATCCTCGAACGTGAGGTTAAAGTATGGATTCGTAGAGTTTGAAACGTAGATTGAATGTGTCGGTTTGTTGAGGGAAGTCGGAGGGAGGGCTGCGTATGTACGAGCGTGTCGTCGAGGACGACAAAATGGTACTACACGCGGTCGAAAGGCGGAACTAGATATGGAGAAAAGAGAGAGGCATATGCGCATGTCATGATGGGACAGGGAAAACATTATCGGGCGCGTGCACACGAACTTGAACCGTGTTCAAGACACCCATTCAAGGCTGAAATCGACCTTCGAGACGGTGTTATTTCTTTCTGCCCCGGACGCGAACAATGACCCAATATTTCGCTTTAAATGTGATTTCAATTCCCCAGTTTCACGTCTGTGGTGTGTCTACTCTACATAGCGCGACATGGGATGCCAGGTAGTAAAGCTGACAATGAATTCACCGCTGGAGAGTGGTATATATGGGGCTCTCCACCTCGTGTATTGGTTTCTGGCCGACAGGTGATCCAGGAATCGTTTTCGTGAGGCCCTGTGATGGGAATCGTTCAGTGAGATGCGGAATAAGTGTGATAATGCCCTCGAGGACGTACGAGCTTCTCGAACATGCACTTGTTGAGCGTACGCTCGGGTTTGCGGCATGCGTAATACTCCTGCATGTGTCCTGGGTCAAACGGACTGCCTCAAAGGAAGGGTGAGGGTACGCACCTGGTTGTTCAGCTCCAGACAGTTCCAGTGTGCTTCAAACTGCTCCAAGCAGTTTTCACGCATCTTGTTGATCCTATACGAACGTACATCAGTGGAATATCCATAAGAGCATTCGAACAGAGCAACGCGCGGAAAGACAACTTACAGGTCCGTAGCACACCGTGTCACTCGACGGCCCTCCTTCAAGCATCGCCCAGGATCAGCGCCCGCTTCGTTCTTGCACAGCATAAAGTCCTCTGAACCCCACGTGCGACGACACCGTAGTCGTTTATCCATTCCCAAAGAACACGAGTAGGCAGCCAGTAAACGGCAATATGACTACTTATTTAGCACGTTCCCTCGAACCCAACGTCTGCTCAAAAGACGCACCGTTGTACTCCTTGCAATATGCTCCAATGAAAAAGGCAGCACTTTTGAGTGGTGCGCTGGTTGCACCCAACTCTGGTACTTTGGGGACTGAGTCCGAGAGAGGCGTGTCATCCTTGTAGGGAGTCGAAGAGGAGGCGCTGTTACGAAAAACACTCATCGTGGCCTGCAACAGTTGGAGTGAACGAGTCGTCGACTGGTATGTGCGGGAGGAGACCGGAAGACAAGAAAGGAAGGTTGTTCCCACTACACTTTGCACTGATAAAGCATCCGCGACGCGTCCTCTCAAAGCGACGCGTACGACGACAGATGGTGAGTCTCATTCCAACGCTTGATCTGCTTGCATCCTGAATGTCCATCGCAAAGCCACCGCGCGCACCTCCAAAAGCGTACCAACTCCTCCTCAAGACTCACAAGCTCGTCATCTTTCTCACTGGTGATCAAACCTCGACGATCACGAACCTGAAAGAGGAGGCATTATCAGCCCTTACGTCTGATGTGCTCTCATCCCCTTCAGGTGTACCACACATCCCGACCGCGCCAGGCGAAGATGTCGACATGGTGGACGAAGAGAACGGAGATGTAGGATTACCTCGCGTAGCATCGGTGGAGGACTTTGAGTTGTGCCGGAAAGTAAAGGACAAGGGCAAAACCGCCCCAGTGTCATACGAAACCTTGGATCCATCAATGCCGATAAAAGGGCTACTCAGCAATTGGGAAATATTGTACATTCAATTCAGGAACGGGAAGGGTATGCTATTCTCGCTCTTCCAGCAACTTGTTGCTCACCCGAGTCCAGGTACTCTACTGCCTGTCAAGGTTTCCGAGCCTTTCCTTCTAGACGAGGATATTGTTGAAGATTCCCGCCGTGCCCCACTCGCGCCAGAATCACCGGCGACCGTCAGCAAGGGAAAACGAAAGGCACCACCAGAGTGAAGCCATCCAACTAAGTATTATGACAGTGAAGAGATGTGTATTAACATATATAATCATGTACATTTGTTGCATGTCTGGAATGTGTACGATGCTGGTCATTCGGAATGCATAATGACTGAAATCGCGTTGGATCACGAGGACGACACCTCTTTTCTAGTCCATTTCTTGTACTCGATGGGGAGTAGCGCAGCAGCCACGCGCCGCCCTTCCTCCGCCAATAGATTATACGTCGAACACGCGTTCTTCTACAACGAATACGGATAAGCAAATCATAGGGAATCAAACACAACCCGTACCGTATCCATGACATCCATCTGTATCCCCAACGCCTTTATATACCCTCGAATAGTACTCGGTACGAGTTCCATCCGTGCACCGGTCCCAAAAATCAGAATCTCTATCATCAGTCAGAGGGAAGTTCGGTCAAACATACGCACACGCCGAACGAGCAAAACAGCCTACCGGGTTTCGGAACGACGACCTGAAACACCTCCCAGTGCTCTTTTGTCCATTCGTCCCAGGAAGTCGTTCCTCCACTCTTTTTCCCGACGCCAGGGGTGTCCCACAAGAGTACTTTTCCCTCTAGAAACAGCACCGGGCCGGTGAATACGAGTCCGTCTGCGAGTTTGATGCCCTCGGGTCCGACGGAGGAAACTTGCACTGGAGGAGGCACGTCGGAGGCGAGCATGTTCGTGAGGGCGGTCGGGCGGTCGGGGGCGTGCAGAGGACGCGTGGTGTGCACTGAACGCAGTGATTGTTTACATCGGCGTTGTTGCAAGGGTTGGACAACGAACGACTTGGGAGGAACGGGCGTGTGGAAAGGACTACATCGTCGTCGTAGAGCCACACGGAGGATGACGGAGGTGTTCATGGAGGCTTGATTATGTAAGTGATGCATGCATGGGAGTACAATACGTATACAATGCTGTTACGGAACACATTACAACGATCTATCTGGACACATAAAATGAATGGCAAGACGAAATGAGAACAGACTGATAGAGTTAAACACGGTATATCTCCTTCTTGATATCATCCAAGGAAGCGGCCCATCTTCGTTCATATCCACTGCTCCTCGAGGTATACGAAGTCATTGTTGGGGAGGGAGGATGTGTGGAACTAGGGTTTGGGTGGGATCGCACAGATCGCACGTCGGCTTTTTCTAAACGCGATGTGACAAGTCGCGCAGGACTGTATTTAGTTTGTTAGCGGGTTCTCTTTCTCGACGGATGAAAATAAATCGTGCTTACACATGAGGTTGTCGTGATCCAGAGGTGACGGCAGAATCAGGATAGAGTTGTGATGATATAGCGGAACTAGAGACGATGTCATTAAAAACGACAGGTCTTCTGCAAATTCATTAAAAAAACCCACCTGTACAGGGAGGCGGGCGCTCCACGCGGCGCTTGAAATGTGGCGTATGCTACAGAAGGATCGAACGGCAGCTGCCCGCCGTTCTTGTTCTGTGGCAGCGAAAACATCACAGAATGGGAGGGTTTGTGCGAGGGACGTCTGGACGATGTTTCCGCGCGAGGATCGATGGAAGGAGAAGCAGAAATTGGCCACCGGCCATCGCGGTGTTGATGAGGGGTATCATAAGGGAGTTGAGAAGGATGGGGGTTGACCGATCCGCTCCGACGTGAGGTCTTCTGCGGGTAGGAGAGGTCGTCAAGAGGGGGTCCCCTCTCAACGAGGGAAGGAAGCTCAGGAGCGCGGGGCTTCTTTGCATGATCAACCTGCGCTGCATGCTTTCTGGTCTCTGCGGTAAGTTTAAGATCGGCCCCTGGTGGATATCGGAGTGGTAGGGTGCCCGTTGGGTTGGGCGGAAGTGGCCGTGGGGTTCGACCGCTTGTGCCGTCTGATCGGTGTTTCGGCGGGATACCAGGGAACGTATGGATCCGAGTCGCAACGTCCCCCAAGGCTTTGTCAGCGAGGGTCTTGGAATGCTTTGAGCGACGAATTTCTTCATCTCCGAATGGACTCGCTTTCGAAGCCTCGAGCGCTTGGACCTCGGCGTCGGTGACCTTGCGGTCGTGCTGAAGGGAGAACTCGTACGGCGGTGGGGGTGCGTAGTGGTCGCTCATGATGGGCAGTTTTGCCGTCGGTGTCGAGTGAACATGCAACTTGGTCGGGAGTGGCAACGAAGTCGAGTGAGGGACGGAAGAGCGCCCATGCCTGCGACTGACCGCATGTTTTTGATCTCTTGCAGTGAGATCGGATTGGAACGTTAACGTAATACGATTACAAGGATCGCGTTCCTTTCATCACTCGTCCGAGTACATCCCTCCTACATCACCCGCATCCTCTCATTTCCGGTCACCCCACAGGCGTCGGCGAATCACCGTAAACTATACTTCGATTCCTTCTAGATTCGTACCCTGCATCACGCTCAGTGCCAGTTCACTCGTCCGCCAAAACTGCTCACCAGCTTCGGTAGTCGCAGGAATACGTCCGTTCCTAGCGATATACCTCAATACCTGGCATGTGGGGGCCGAACATCAAATACACTTACCCCATCCATCTAAAGACACCAACTCCAGGGAGCCTCCGAAATACCTAACACCGATGTCAGGCCACGCTACAAGGATCAAATGAAACCCACGTTGCGAAGATGTTACTCATAGGTAGCCCTAGGCCAATCTGTTGATGTGGTGCAATTCCAGCCTCACTCTCAGGGTCCTTGCCCTCTGGGGAACGCTCCATCTCGACTCCTACCTGCTCGGCGACCGTCGCCTTAACACCCCTGGAACTTGCACTTCGCAGGGCACCCAAGCGATCGTCATTCATCCTCGTCGCATTACGAACATGGGAAAACGAGAACAGATCGGAAGGTGATTGGATGGGGGTTGAAAATAGTCCACCTCCTGTAAAATATATGGTAATCATACCCAAAAATACAATGTAATCTAACCTTGATCCGATATGCGAACACCGACATCATTTTCCCCAGCCACAATTGTAGCACGGATGGGTGGCAAAGTGATCGCATCTCGACGTACAAGCCCAGTGGCTCGCATTGCCTGCCAAGG
Source organism: Fistulinella prunicolor (assembly GCA_038089875.1). Classification (NCBI taxonomy): domain Eukaryota; kingdom Fungi; phylum Basidiomycota; class Agaricomycetes; order Boletales; family Boletaceae; genus Fistulinella; species Fistulinella prunicolor. The sequence continues at coordinate 21,195 of JBBPLP010000034.1, read as the reverse complement.
AAATGCATGAGGTAACGTCCAAAACGTCACCAGAGACTCACGTTTTTCAACAGTTCAAACAGGATGTATCTTTCTGGGTTCAGTCCATTGCTCAGATGGGAATCAAGTGTGCTTACTCTAGATGTTCGCGTATATATGAAAACTTGGTGTCCAAGTGCCCATCAACGATGACTTCTGGCCATTTTTTGTCGCACCTAACCTCTTCGTTGTCGTCTTCAACGTTGTACGGTCGGCTTTGCAGGAGTTTCACGCATTTGTCGATGCTTGTCTTGAAGTTTAACGCCGTATAGATAATACCAACATGAGGATCTTGTTCCTCCAGCGAGTTTTTTCCCAGTGATTTCGTCAACGCGACGTGATGCTCAGCAAGTACGCGTCTTGATATGCGCGACACCAACATCCGGTGCATAAACGAATCGAGAGAGTCCGGAGGAAGGTGAGGTGATGCGAGAGATAATCCAAGAGACAGGCTTGGTATTACAGGAGCACTATAGAGGGGCTGACTTAGACTAGACCCCATGTCAGAGGACATCCAAACGCACTGTTCGTCGAGAATGTTTACCAGGAATTCACAAAAGGAATTGTTCTCAGATAAGTTAGTAATTTGAGGGAAATGTCTAAATCTTTGCGCGAATTAGTACCTTGAGGCGTAGCAAAGGGTGCCCAGTACTTTTCGAAAGCAGACCAATAGAGCTGGAAAGGGATGGTGAGCTAGATACTACCAGCAGTGAACAAACTACATGTCCTTACTTCATATATCCTGGCCACCTCCTCCTGGGTGACCACGACATACGGTAGGGTTTGAAGGTCTCTTATCCGGTGAGCTATTCGAACCGGTAGTTCAGTGCGGACATAGTTGGCGCTCTAAGAAATTGTTCGTTTGCAAGGACATCAGCAGCGAGAATGAGCCATGCCTTGATCAGTCTGTCTTCATCTATTTGCCGTCCGAAGAAGACCTAACACGGTATGGATGAGTGGGAACAAACCGACCACATGAAAAGTTGTGTTACCAGCTGTCGGAGGGTAAGTCTGTGTGCTTCCTTTGCTGCATAGATGTCCAGCTGGCGATTTTGGTAAAAGTGAAGAGCGGTGGACAGAGGACGAGTATGTCGTCGAGCAAAACGAGAGCTCTGCCATGACATGGTCATACGGTCGGAGATGAATAAATGGCGCCTCCATATACAGTTTTGGCTGAGCGAGTCATCTCGTCACACAACAGACAAAAGTTTACAGGATACCCTCTGATCTCAATGCACCGATGATCAAGAACGCAGACCTGCGGTCTCGGTCTACGCCAACCCAATCTCCCCTTTGCTGTCCTGGGAGACCCTGTTCGCCTGCCACAAAGATCTCATTCTGATCTTCTCCAACGTCTTTTTCTCTGCTCAACCTCTCCTCCTCTTCGCGGTCCCAAAGCACCTCCTCCCACTGAGAATCGCTCACTGCTACAGCGACTGTCTTTGCATCCCGTATGTTTGGCAGGACCGATAAAAGGAGATTGGACAATAGTTCAGATGTACCGTCGGCGGCCTGCGAATGGAGGACTGGGAGTGGGAGATATTCGGCCTACGTGCGAGCGCAAGTAAATAAGCAGTAGACTTGAACAGCGTTCTACCAACTTCCAGTAACATACCCTTCACCGCACCCCCGGCTAGAATGACGTTCCCCACGCGAACGAGCCAGTCGTTACCAATCGCAAAGACGTGTCCTTCGACGGTCAGCTGCTGAGAGGACGTCTGCCCACGCTGGGATGAGGCATTACTGCTCTGCCTGACAGGTATCCAACGCGCTTTGAGTTGACTGAGCAACTGCTCCAGCGCGCCTGGTGGCCGGAGAGTAAGGAATGTCGTGCGATAATGTGGTGGATGCGTCACTTGGGAAGACATCCGGACGTCACCCCCTTGACTGGCTGCCAGAACATCTGCGCGGGACGGGGCAGCAGGGTCCTCCAAGAGCACAAAGACGTGGTCATTCATCGTCAGCGTACACATCGACCGCTCTGCGTGGACAGATAAGCCTGGTATCGAGCCAATAGTCGACCTGTAGGAGCGAACGCCGAGTGTCCAGCGTCCTCTACTTTGTCCCTGGGGCAGGAATCAACACAGCGGGTGTTGATTGCAGCGAAGAGGTACGAACGTGGTGATTTCGTATTATGTTTTCCGCGATGAGCTCCAACCCCGTCGTCGGTGGATTGATCCATCTCGCCAATCTGTATAAGAGTGAGCTGCGGTGGAGTGGTTGTTCCTCTCTCGAGTCCGACACACCCTGTGAAGCCCATTGTGGTGGACGACGAGCGTGGGTAAGACGCGTACGACGCGTCCACGATGCCTCCCAAACGCAAAGCCCCTGCAGACAACACCACTCCAAAACGTGCAACACGCAGGAAGCAGCAGCCCAGCGTCGACGCGACACCCGTACAATTGAGCAGGAGAGAGACATCTCTTGACGAGCCAGATGAACTCAACCTGTCGTCGACCAAACCCGTTGTCCCTCCGTCCACGCCCGGTCCCCGACATGGTGCGTCACGAATCGTGATGGACTGCGTGGAAATCACGACCCCCAGAGCTATCGCACTCAGAAGCAGTGCTGCTTGTGCATCCCCTACTCCCAATAGTGCAGCTGGTATGAAGCTAAAGGTGGCTTTGGCCCATAAAGTACCTTCCACTCCATCGAAGCAATCACGCTTCGAACCTTTTTCACCGTTCGGCCCAGCGAAGGTCGCCGTCCAATGCCCATCAACTCCTTCGCGAGTCCGTCCTCCTCATACCCCACGCGCCTCTCCCTCAAAACTGCTGAACGATATACCTGTCACGCCGAGTAGGCGTTCTCGTCCATCTTCTCCCAGAAAAGGCTACGATCCGACAAGCTTACCCTCTCCTATCAAACTACCCGTCGTTTTACCCGTCCGCCTGGCAACTTATCTTCGACTACAAAAACGCGCTATATTGAGCACACTCCGGTCATCCTTGCCATTAGAGGTCATTGACAATCATGATCACTTATCCACTAATACCACTGCCTACACTCAAGTACACAGTTTACTCCATGGTACAGTGACTCGGGGAGAAGGTAATAGTTGCCTTTTGCTTGGACCCCGCGGAAGTGGGAAAACATCTGTATGTCTTTCTTACAGTCAGCGAATAATGTCTTATGAGCAGTGACCAAATAGCTTGTTGAGCGAGCAATCAAAGACCTGCCAGAGGAACCGATAGTTCTTCGGTTATCTGGTCACACACAGCATAATGACCGCTTAGCTCTGCGCGAAATCGCACGACAACTGTCCCAGCAAACCGGAAAGTCGTTCTTACGCGATATAGACGAGGATGCCAATGGTACGGAAGAAGAATCCAACCCGTTTATTGATCCAGGACCCACGATATCCATTCCCCCACCATCTCATCTCCCTGCTTTGATATCTGTCCTTCCCACTCTCTCTCATCCAACTGTTGTCATTCTTGATGCATTTGACCTCTTTGCACAACATGCCAGGCAGTCCCTACTCTATTGTCTCCTTGATACCGTTCAAAGCTGCAAGGTAGGGCAAGGGAACAATGGGCTGGCGGTCGTTGGCATCACCACCCGTATCGATACCATTAATCAATTAGAGAAGCGTGTCAAGAGTCGATTTTCTGGCCGCATGATACGAACCGCACCTCCATCGGATTTGCTCTACTGGATAAATGTCTCGCGACGAGTGCTTAATACTCCCGTAGATGGTTCCAGCGAATGGAATACTCTTTGGACGTTTGCAGTTCACACCTTTCTGGAAGACCGGAAGGTCATGGACATATTAAAGGACACGTTTGCGTTGTCTAGGGATGTTAGAATGCTCAAGCAAATGCTGGTGAGCGGTCATATTTGTCATATTTGATCGGAAGTGACAGCAATATAGACTGCTGTCGTCGCTAGTTTACGGATGACATCACCGTTTCCAACAGCATCTCATATCTCGGCGGCAGTTGCGACTCAGCGACTTGGCCAACGTTTCTCCAATTTGCAAGGTGAGATTTCGTCGCTTCCCGTCGGACCATCGCATTGAACATGTACGTCAAATGAAGCACTATCGTATCCGTCGATTTGTCTCTTGGTCGCCGCTATGCACGCTCATTCAGTTGGCCATGACGTGGTCACATTTGAGATGCTGTATGATGCATTCCGGGAGGAATTTCGCGCATCTTCAGCGGCACCCATTCAGATCGAAGGAGGAAGTATTGGAATGGCTAGATGCAGCCGAGAAGTTCTCATGAGAGTGCGTCTTACGAGCCAAACTGCTGCTGTATTTCTTCCTCATCGCAAGATCTTTCTACTTCAGAGCTTTGAAGAGCTTGTGGGGACGCATATATTCACAAACGTCGCCGCACCGTCGCCCAACATCGCTCCCGGGTTCGTGCGTTACCGTTGTTTAGTGGAGAGGGGAGCTGTGAAGCAAGCGGTGAATGCGATGGGACAGACCAACGTCAAAAAGTGGTTCAACAAAGCCTCATGACTACTTTACTTGCTATAATTGGCTTACTGCGCATGTCCGGTGCACGTGATTATGTAATATATGCCACTTGCCCCAGACGACGAGACTCCAACTTGAACCGGATCCTCAAACTCACCATAGATGCAACCCACAAATCCGACGGATCCTCTCGATTTCGACTATGTGGACGAATCGTGAGCTGTGTGCTATTTCCGCTCATTCTCTCACTGAGTTCATTAGCCACATTGACGCGTTCAAGGCAGCGCTCCAGCTAGAGGAACACGATCACTATGGTATCGCATCGCCGAGCACGTATCCAGGTACTCCAGTTCCTCAGAGCCCGCGGATTAGAAAGGTTTCTGCGTTGTCCGATTTCGCCCCCGTCAATCTCAAAGTCAAGAGGTATTCACTTTATTCACGTCTAACAATGCCGCCATTGATCTCGGTCAAGGAGGAGGAAGGGAGAACGATCTCCGGAACCCAGGCAAGAGTGGCTATACCTCCTCGTGAGATGGCCGCTTCTGGTATGCACAAATTCCAACTTTTACGGGTGGACCATATTCAGATCTTTCCCGGTCTACCACAGTGGTTCATTTTCGTCATCATTTTCGCGCAATTCAGTCTTTATATATTTATCAGACAGGTCGTCAATACCAAAGAATGGTTGTCTGCTTGTGAGTCAAAGTCAAGCCATACATCTCCACGATCTCGCCTCATGTTCCGTCAGGGAGAGGTCGGAAGGGTGAACTTCGTCGACGTCTCCGGGCTTCCCAAACATACAAAGTACATCAATTTAAACTGGTTTCCATGACACCTCCCTGACTGCACACCGCAGGAGTGGAAAGAATCGGCCCTTACTCTGGACAGGTACTTGGATTTCCATGAATGGAAACGGATCGATGAGGACCCGTTCTATGATTGGAAGTTGGTCAAAAAGGTACTGGTATCGTACGTGTCACGTCAGGAAATATCGTTGAATCTAGGATCAGGTCAATCGGTCCCTCAAGATCTTGAGAGAGAGGAATGACGTTCGTGGGGTGCTTGGAGTGCTTGAAACTTGTATTCGGAGTAACTTTGCTGGCGTGGAATCACCGAGGTAATGAATACCTGTCCCAACTAATTCAATTCTCGTAATAATTGTTCTTTTAAAGGCTGTACAGCGAGGTCGTTTGTTTTCTGTCAGATTGTTGATACATCACTGACATCGTTTCAGACCTTTTTAGGGACCAAGAATTTGATTGAATGTGTGTTGCTACCCCCACTGGCTGCTTGTAATGATGAAGTAATCATTTTCTCTTTTATCAGCATATTACGATGAGCAAGAAAGAGCTCTCCAGTTCATCCGAGAATCCACGGATTTGTCAAATGAAGAGAAGAAGCGATTTTTCAAGAGTGCAAGCGCCAATCTTGGTACCTCGGCACTGTGCCTATCCGGTGGCGCGTCATTTGGTTACTGTGCGTTAACTCGATTCGTGAAAATACTGGTTGGTAACCGTTTGAAAAGATCATGTAGGAGTAGCGAAGGCATTCCTAGATGCTGGTCTGTTGCCTCGGGTGGTTGCAGGGACCTCTGCAGGTGGTCTTATTGCCGCACTCGTTTGCACTAGAACGGACGATGAATTGAAGGCTCTGTTGGTTCCCGAATTAGCCCGTAAATTAACGGCGTGTGAGGAGTCTTTCGAGGTTTGGATGAAGCGCTTCTGGAAGACGGGTGCTCGGTTCGACAGCACGGCATGGGCTCGGAAGGTTCGTTGCCTTTGGATTGTCAATTGTTTATTGACATTATCTAGTGCTCATTTTTCACGAGGGGCTCGATGACTTTCCGTGAGGCTTATATCAGGACGGGGCGGATCCTTAATATCTCTGTCATTCCGGCTGAGCGTCACTCGTAAGTGCCATCATTGGCTGTTCAGAACTTTTCTGATCCCAAGCGCACAGGCCAACAAAGTTACTGAACTACGTTACTGCGCCAGATACGGTCATCTGGAGCGCACTGTTGGCGTCAGCCGCAGTGCCTGGTATACTGAACCCGGTCGTGCTAATGCAGAAACTCAAGGATGGCCGTCTTATGCCATGGAATTGGGGAAGTAAGTTCAAAGACGGTTCTCTAAGGTTCGTGGCATGCCGAATTTTTAGGCTCTCCATCTCACATTGGTATGCAGGGTTGATATACCGATACAAGCTCTTAACCTTTATTTCAATGGTACAGCTTGTAACCTTTTTGATACCCGTGCAGTGATTGATGTTTTATTTAGTCACCCACCCGGTCGTATCGCAGGTCAACCCACACGTCCATCTGTTCTTCTTTGCACCTCGGGGTTCTGCAGGAAAACCGGTGGCCCATAGGAAAGGGAAAGGTGCGCTGATGACGGTCTTGCTGTGCTCCCATAATTAATGCAGGCTGCAGGTTGGAGGGGCAACTTTCTGTTGTCCGCTGCTGAACATTGGCTCAAATTAGAGCTTACGAAGAATTTCAAGGTAAAGAATTTCCCGAGTGTGGTCAGCACCCCGGATGTGAAACCTGGCTTTTAGGTCATCCGAGATCTTGAATTACTTCCGCAGCTGCTGGGTCAAGATTGGTCCAGCGTCTTCCTGCAACGATTTGATGGCACCGTAACGTATGCATACTCAACGATTGCATTTCATAGCTTATGCTGTTGCTAGCATATGGCCCAGGACGCGACTTTTAGTAAGCATCGTGTATTTTGTTTTTAGTTTGATTTCACTCTTTACACCCATTTACAGGACTGGTTCCGCATATTGAGCGATCCGGATCCCCCCGAACTTCAAAGGATGATTCGAGCTGGCGAACTGGTTACCTGGCCCAAGGTGTGTCATCCTCATAGGCGGTTGTGCGCAACTAATGTTTTCCCCAAAGCTGCACATTATAGAGAACCGGTATCGGATGGAACAGCAGATAATGCTCGGTCGACAAGCTGTTCGCCGCGCCACACAGCGTGTGCGACCTAGCCGGACTCCTACTGACACAGATGGTGGCATCAACAACAATCCCCGGAAGCCTCAAACAGGAATACCATTCCCAGGAACCAATGAGCCACCGTTGGCTATGGATACTGATACGGAAAAGGCTTTCGTCAACAATGGGACAGCATGGTATTTTCGGCGTGGACGTCCTGATGTCAAGGACGCCACGGAATCCGGCACATCAACGCCTGCTGAAGCTGTATATACGAGTGCTACGGACCCCCTCCGCTCTCCTGTCATTCGTCGCAAATGGGCCTCGGACCTTCTGGACTCGCGAGGATCTCCCAACGGAGACATACCTGCTATACCAGACCACTCTCCCGCTCCACACCACGCGAGTGGTTCTGCACAAGCCACTTTTCTCACTAGACTAGGGCGGAAATCTGCTTCCACACACAAGATACCGTTTTCCTCCCAACACAAGTCCTCCAGGGCTGTAAGAAGCAGAGAACACAGCCCAGACGGACGTGAGCCGTCCTTGAACATTGATAGTTCCACCGATGAGGACGAATCGTCCCTTTATGACCTTAAATCTATCCGGGGCGCTGGCCGATCGTCCTTGGTACAAGACTCGCGGGTTGATATTGATTACGGGAGAGTATTGGAAGATATGGACTCGGATTAAGACGACAGAATTGATTATTCGTATTGGTTGTGTTAGTTCCTCACAAGTGTAGCGTTAGGATTATCGTGTATTCGAGTTACGGCGTAACGAGACACTTTGTAGCCCCTGAGTTGGCCACGCTGCTAATCCTGTACCATCATGTCTAGCAGTCCTCCCACCCCTCAAGTGCTCGCAGACGCTGCTGCCAGACGTCTTGCGAGCATGGAAGCAAGTACTTCGGCTGCTCAGCACATGGAAGAACATGAGAAGCGGCAGATGTTTCGTCGTCTCATCGACCCAGGCATCTTTCGGCCAAATTCCAAAGAGGTCGCAATGGACACCCTCAAGGCGAGTACAGCGGACCGGCGATGTCTCGTCGAACCCAAACCTCTTCTCCCTCTTTCTCTCCCTCTACTGCCTCGCTACTGTATCGTCGAATCTCATTCGCACATCCGTTCTTTCATGTAACTTCATCAGACCCTGTCCACGATGGCTGAGAACATTGTGCGCGAGCCCAACAACGAGAAATACCGTTCGTTCAAGCGCGAAAACGATCTCATCAGGCGGCGCTTGATACAACCGAAAGGTGCTCTAGAGTATGCTGTCGAGGTACGTCTCATATCTACCCCCGCTCCCACACCGTCTCGTTTTCGATTTGGCCCGGTCTGCGTCCCTCTGTTACATCTCCTCTTCGTTTTTGTTTTCATTGTTTCCAAAATTTCTCCACTAGCTCGGATTCCACCCCAAAGTGAGTCATCGCCGTCGTCGATCGGAAGAGATGTTGAGGCAACAGGGGCCCGGTTGGCATCAAAGGTGGTCGACTTTCAGTTGCATTATGTGTTCAATCCTAGTAGGATGACGGACCTACGCATCGGCGCCGCCATTCTGAAGGAAGCGATCGATCGCGAGACAGGAAAGGAAGAACGTGTGAAACAGAATAGGGAGCAGCAAAAGGCGGCCGCGGTGGCGGTCGCTCAAAACGTATGCTGCCCGTCTTTCTTTTCAAGATCGGATGCTGAGATGACGCGTCTCAACGTTCGCGCTCGCGTTTGAACAGGTCAAGTTGGCATTTTTGGACGATCGCAAACGAAAGATGATGCGTGATCAGCGAGAGCGGGAGATTCGGGAATCGGCTCGGGACGCTCAGAGTGGTGCGGCTTTTTCACTACCCTCGGAAGATCAAAGCCCTGGCCCCATGCCCGGCGTTGGATACACGCTGGCCGCAGTGGACGATGACTCTAGCATGGATCAACCACCTCCGTATCATGATTGAACATTCCTTCCATTGCATCATGTCTACCCATAATTTACAAAATAACAACCATAAGCAAAACATCCAGAGCAGGGTCCCTAAAAAGAAAGTAGCACTAGATTTTATGGTCGTCTCCGCCACTTGCAGTCACAGGAAGAAGCGGGGGTGATGAAGAAAGTGCGAACGAGGAATGCATCCCTTTCGTGCCAATGGTCCCAGAGGACAGATGTACTGCTAATGACTCCGTCAGGGATCTTGTGCCAAAGGTATTTCATCTCAAAGACGTACAAGTTGACTGCTCGTATGCCCTTGCTCTCTGCAAAACCAAGCTATCCTTTCTTTGCAAGCTTTGAGTAGTGCGAGTGGGGAATTCGGAAACGCTGGGGTGAGACAGGGGCACGGTTGTCGGCCGTCGGTCAACCCACGATAGGAACTTTGTTGGAGACTGCTGGAAATCCCTGACGCGCTCCTTATGATCCTCTGGGGGAGGGCTCCCAGGGCTTGCGCTCAAGCTACGCCTATGGTTCCCAGGCATCATAGACTTCATTGCTTGCGACAGCCGTGAACTAGATGACCGCAGATGCGTGTCTGGACTGGGGGGCAAAGAAACACGTGGCAACGGACTTGCGGACACAGCCAGTGATGGTTGAGATGGAACACCTGGACTACGAACACGGGGAGAGTTTATGGAAGGCACAGCCGGCGGCTGTCCGAGAGGGAAAACGATCTCGTCCGGTGATTGAGCGGCAGTTGTTCCTGATCTCGAGTGTGATGCGCGCAGAGTGGAACTTTCCTGTGCCTGGTCAAGGGGTGGGCGATGCTGCGATGCTGGCATTGTACCCTTCCATTTCTTTGGGCTCAGGAACGAGGGATCGAGATCTTGTGTATATCCGCTGGGAGTCCACACTATGTCATCTTGAAACACTTCGGCGTGGAGCTGTACGTGTGTCTTCGCATTTTGTGCCGGCCCCTTTCCCACTGATCGAAAGATCGTGGTGTGTAATTCCACGTGAGTCTTCCGCTTTCTTTGTTTTACGATAGGCTTCCGCAGCGGGGGGGTCACCACTTCGCCAGCGCCCGTATTTTGTACCACTCGCCCTTGCCGAGACACTGGTGTTGGAGCAGGGTAGAGACTAAAGTGCGGGTATGCTGGGGATTTTGGATCCGTGTGTTTCAGCTGAAACCTATCTTCAGACAAAAGACAAGTTTGATATACTGCGACTACTTACCTCTGACGATGCAAGGAATGCCTTGACAGACTCATATTCGCCTTCATCAAGCGTCCCCGGAATGTGAACTGAACCAGTGGGATATGGTTGCACGAAGGGATACACATTGGGATCTAGGAACGACCAGGTTAACGAAGGTCAAATAGGCAGCCTTGTAGACATACAGATCAGAATGTGAGGATAGTGTGGCCCGGTTACTCCCGAACGATCATCGACAGAGATAGCGGGGTATATGGACTCAAGGGACCATGGGTAACCCGCCGAGTCTGATGGTATGTCTCAGATGTTAGAAACTTATGCACCATGCACTAAAGACTTACAAAGCTCCAATGTTGGGTACCGGACAGGTAGTTTCACGCTGAGTGGTTTCCTTTCTGAAGGTGGGAGTACATGTGATAGCTCTGGTTTGTACAGTTGACCAATCTCGGCTGAGGAACCAGGATACGGGATTATGTATGGATACACTGAAGGATCTAGTCAAAAGTCTCAGCCTAGGATATTTGCGAAGTGGATAAGCTAACATACAAATTACAAGCCATGGGTAGCCGGTGGATGCTTCGACTGGTATTTGAGTCAATTTAATTGCGTTGGTGAAGGGGTAAATGTGATATAGGTTGTAAGGATAACATGCATGATCTGCTGGAGGTTTAGAACGTGCATTACAGTCCATAATATTTAGACTCACAGATATCAAAGTTAGGATACAGAGAAGGCAACTTCACTTCCACTTGCTCTTGCCGGACATTCGAGACTACCTTGCTGGCAGTTTCTATTCGTAAATGGGCGGGATAAATATTGAATTGAGGGTAGACAGCGGGGTCTGGAAGCACTGATCGTGAGTGACCGGCCAACGAAGTAGTTCATGCGTAGAACTTACAGATATCAAGAACTGGATAGGTATTTGAAACAGTAAGGGTTTCAGTTACCTGACTGTTCAAGGTGGATACGTCATTCCAGGTCGGATAGAGCTCAAAATGAGGATACACGGGCGGGTCTAATGTGCAAAAGTCGATCAGACAAGGCTGTCACCGTTCATGGATGTTACTCACAAATCACTAGGTGTGGATATTGGGAGACAGATGCGGGAATCGATGGAAGAGTTTTCACTTTGCTTTCGTTCTCGAAAAAGGGCCAAACCATACGCCACGGTTGGTGAGGGAATTGAGCATTCTCGACATCATCGAGGATCCGCTGACCGAGATCCGGAGAAGGCAGGCGTTCGATATTGCTTATATCCGAGTACCAGTCATCATCTTGTGGTCCCCACGTCGTCGCCGTTGAGGGAGTGAGTGCAACCGATCCTCGACCGCGGCGATCCATATGCACCGATCCTGAGATGGATTGGGTATGGGGTAAATCCAGAGGTGAGGTGGCGGGTCCCACAGAGGTCTGAGACCAAGCATAATCGGCCAAGTTAAGCTGAAGGGGTTCGTCGACCTCCCAGTTGTGGTTATTGGCGAGAAGTTCGATCAGCCCAACTTGCGCTGCCGTTTTAGCTCTCCACATTTCTATGCGACGGCGACGAAGGTTAGATAGCCCCTTTCCACGTTCTGCGGCATCCGAAGCCCTCGCCATAGCTGGGTACACATCAAAGTGAGGATACACCGCAGGATCTAACGAATGTCAAATACAGAATCGACGAAACACGTGTTCACTTACAAATTATTAGGTTGGGGTAATAGGCAATCAGGTCGATGGAACATTGATTCTCCTTCGTTGTCTGAGAATCTTCTGCGGTGGTAGCGCGGGACGGATAAATATCGAAATGGGGATAGGTAGCAGGATCTTGTGTTTGCATTAGAAATAGTTCTTAATGCATGTATAGAGACTTACATATGATGAGGTATGGATAGTTCACCGATGAGCTGCCTTGTTGGACGGGTATCGGGCCGGTACTCGGAGGGATTTGAGCATGAGAAATTGGCCACGTTGCATGCCATGTCTTCGCTCCTTTCCATCCGAAGGAACTTCCCCAAACCGACTGTTTCCCAGCCGTAATATCGGCTACATGGCAACGACAAACCATTGGGGAGGGGGAAGAGGTGAGAACATACAGGCTGTTGATGATGTTAACGCTCACTAATTGCCGAGTTTTGACGTCTCGCCAGAGAACTTGCAGTATGTAACGGATAAACTTGGAGCCAAGTCTTGGCCGTCAACCATCCGAAAGAGATTCCCCACGTCGCGCTTGAAGCTCGCCTCCTCTGATTATTGCTTCATAAGTATGGGAAAGCGCCCCATTTCCACAAGACATACCGTATCACACCTTGGGTATATTTCCAGGTAAGGGTACGCGTTCGGGTCTTCCACAAACTTCAGTGTCTGTGAATATTGAATGACGTATCACTTACAAATGATCACGTTGGGATATTCGGCTGCAAGGCAACCTGCATTTACCAACCCCACATCGGTCTCCTTCTGCTTGAGCGTCTTGGTAATCTGCAAGGCTATCGGATAAAGGTCGAAATATGGATAAACAGCCGGGTCTGGGCCATATTGTGAGACCAGAAATACCTCTTGAGATCCATAATTTGACTCACAAATAACGAGGTTTGGATACAAGGCCGATACACTGTCCAGGAAACGCATGTTCGCATCCACCTGAGCCACCTTCATTTTTGCGCCCTCGACGACTGGAGGGTATATGTCAAGATGAGGGTACACGGCGGGATCTACCGTATCTTGTCAGCGTTTGCAGAGTTATCAATAATCACTCCCGTACATATCACTAAAGTGGGATAACTCGTTATGAAGTTGCTTGACCCGCCAAGAGTCACGGAAACTGGTTGCGAGAGATCATCCTCCGCACCGCATGCAGGATAGATTTCAGAGTACGGGTAGACCGCAGGGTCTTACTTTCGATGAGCCTTCGGAAATCAAACAACTAGCTCAGGACTCACAGATACAAAAGCGTGGGTATTTCGGCACCAGTCCTCCTGCTCCATAGAGCTGAATCGGGGTGACCGATTCCATTGCCACCTTCGAGTATGGATAAACCTGTCGCCAGGTCAGCACCTTCTGCCAACCAAATGAACTTCCCCATACCGGTTGGGAGCACAACTCAGGATGCTTGAGAGCATCAGGGAGGGAATCCATATCAAGATGAGAGCCCACAGTTGGATCTACACGAGTTGTGTGTCAAACGAAGTTCATTCCCTGAAACGGTAGCTACTTACAGATCACCAGGTTGGGATACTGAGCCACAAAGGCATCGGAGTCTTGAAGGTGTACGCGGATCATGATCTTTGTCTGGGGAGCCGAGTACGGGTAGACTTCCCTCCACGTCATTGCGGAACGCCACCCAAACGAATTCCCCCAAACCCCACTGCGTCTTGGAGCCATAATATCTTCGACTACGCGTTCTCCCGCGTCTGGCGAAGGTAATCGAGATATAATTGAAATGACCGAGCACCAATCGTCATCGGCTGGGCCCCAGCTCGTCGCGGTAGTTGGAGTAAGCAGGACGGACCCGTTCGCGCGACGATCAAGATGCACCGAGGAGGGCCGAGCAGATTCAACCGGTGATTCCATGAGAGGACTGCGGGGTCCCATAGATGATACCGACCAATGGTATTCGTCGACATTGACCGCCTGCCGGGAAGCATGCTCCAGTGCGTACTCATCCATGGTCGTAACACCTACAGTTACCCCGGCGTCTGGGGCTGGCTGGTAGGCTTCAGTCATTGAGATTGGGTACAACTCCGTGGCCACCCTCCACGAATTTACACGACGCTCCAGATCACTTTTCGCAGTGGGAGGAATAGCGGACTGAGGGATTGGCGACAAGTCGTGGGTCTCGAGCCTTGGTGGAGAGCTTGGATGGTCAAGATGGTTTTGCGGTTTGGCAGGTATATGGATACTCTGTGTTTCGAGTCGGTCCACAAGAGAAAGCTTCCGAGGTACATGACGCAGCGTCTCCGGTCGCGAGTTGGCAAGCAGTGTATGTGACACTGAACCATCCAACCGATCCTCAACTGGTTGTCCAGGCGGGTTGAAACTTTGGCTCTCCTCTCGCCGGTGAGTCATAACCGATGCCTGAGAAGGTGCGACTGGCAAAAACGCTGGTTCTGGGTCCCGTAGAGCTCCTGATAGCCACGTGTCAAACCATCGCGCCTTGTTCAAGTCAATGTCGAATTCAATACACCCGCCTATCGGTAGTTGCTGACCACCGACAGGTTGACGGGCCTCGAACAGGTGGCCGAAAAGATATTGCCACGAATCATCGGAGATACGAGGTGTCATCGCTACGCCGTTCTCGTTGACATGAAGGTAAAGGCAAAGACCTGCTATGCTTGGAAAGTTGTATTCGCGGGCAATCGCATTCAGTTGCCCAAACATCTGAAGAAAATACATTATCGTATCTGGAGCTACGATGGAGCGCAATTCAGATACTCACGGATGGAAACAATGGCATCAAGAGTCCTTGAGAGAGCCTATGGCGGGGCCCCATCGACAGAACGTGTCCGAGATGCCGCTGATCAAGCGGGAAGTCAGAAGGTGGGATAACCACGACGAGATTCTTCGGGCTCCGTGGGACGCTGCGATCACGAGGGTCTCGAGCGCCCGAGTTTTGATACGAAAGAGCGGACGTCCTACGAGGTTGTTGGAATCGAGTACGTTCGGACGTGGCACCCAAGTAATGACCAGCAGCCTGGGTCATGTCCAGGTCTGCTCCCAGCGGAGGGGCGTGCAACGAATCGAGATCAGCATCCGGAGGGCTGAGAGCCAAGTGTCTGAAGGCATTGACAGCGGGCGCTGTATGGAATGAATGCGAATGGCCAGCAGAAGTAAACATTTTTCAATAAAAAAAAGAGTTGGGGAGCAGCGTAGACCAGAGCTAAGCCAACTAGGGCGAGCGGGAGTGTATGATGGGAGAAACTTTGAAGAGAATGGAGTAGATATAATATGACATCGGAGCGGCAACATCATTGAGGCTATGAGACAACGGCTCACAGCGGTGTTGATCGTAAGGGGGTGATCAGCGCGGGTGAGTAAATCACCAGGACAACGATCTGAACTTGCTGATGCGCCGTGGGGCAGTGGGAACCAGTTACCCACCATACAGGACCTACCGGTATTTCTCGGGGAGCTTAGTAGTTGTCGAAAGGATGAAAGGACGGTCTCCGCGAAGAAGGAAAAGTGGCGTCGTGCTAGTATTACTTACATAGGAGGCTAATGAAAGCATGAACCTCGTCGACAACAGCGATGGAAACAAAACTATCACACCTGGCGACGCTCGCGCAAAAGGACAAAACACCGGCCTACCTCGCCCTCCTCTCAGAAACCATCTCTCGCCCAGATCCCTCCTCGCTCCCCGCAGATCTCCATGTCCTCATCGACGCCGTGGCTAACCCAGACGTCGTCGGCCTCGTCACAGGCAGACAAGTCATCTCAGAGCTCGTCAAGAGCATCGGGGCCGGCGCAGTCACCGATCATGACACACGCAAACGCATCGTCGAAGATACGCTAGCGACGCTTCAACCTCGAATCGCCAGCTACGAGGAACAGGTGTGTGCTAGTACTCGGACCTGACATACACGTCCGATCCACTAACGTCAACTCCATCAGGTCAACTCGCTGAGATTCCAACTCGCTGATCTCCTCGAAGCTGAGGAGGGATGGACCGAAGCTGCTCGCGTCCTTATGGGGGTGTCCCTCGACTCTGGTTCGCGGTAAGCGGAACGGTTTCGGTGTCGTCACCATCGCGTGTTAATGTTTCTGTTAGTTCGTTGCCTGACGAGGACAAGTTCCGCGTCTACGTCCGCATCGTTCGTCTCCTCTTGGAAGACGAAGATTCAGTACAAGCAGAGACCTACTACAATCGGGCGGCTTCCCTGTCGAATTCCACCACAGACAAAGAGATCCAGCTTCAGTTCAAGTTATGTCAAGCAAGGATCAGCGATTACGCTCGCAAATTCTTGGAAGCTGCATTGAGGTATCACGAGCTGTCTTGGGTCGCAGAGATCGACGAAGAAGAGCGAAAGGAAATTCTGTAAGCGTGCAATACCCATTCGTTGCAAGATAAGCTGAGCAGAGCCCAGATCACACGCCGTGACGTGTGCCGTCCTTGCACCCGCGGGACCTAATCGTTCTCGCGTGCTCGCCTCCTTATACCGTGACGAAAGATCATCCAGCCTTCCGACATACAACATCCTTTCGAAGATGTTTCTCGACCGTATCCTTCGCTCGGCTGAAGTCAAGAGTTTCGAGGAATCGCTTCGGCCACATCAGCTTGCCAAGATTACCATGTCCAGCAATGATAGACTTGTCTCGGCCGTCGACGAAGACGATCTCCTGGATTCATCGACGAGCACGCGGAAAGGACCGTCAACTGTCCTGGATCGTGCCGTAATGGAGCACAACGTCTTGGCCAGCTCTAAAATATATAACAATATTTCGTTCCGTGGTTTAGGCGCCCTACTGGACCTGGCGCCCAGCGCTGCTGAGACGATGGCCAGGAAAATGATCGAGCAAGGTCGATTGAAGGGTTCCATTGACCAGGTGGACAGGCTTATCTGGTTCGAGGGAGGAAGAGAAGATGATGATGCTCAAGGAAAAGCGGGAGGCTTGGGTGATGTTGAGCAAACCAGCGAAGCCACAGGGGCGCCTTTCACGAAACGTTGGGACATGCAAATACGAACTATAGCAGCAAATGTAGTATTCTTTCTTCGTTCTCATACCTATGCTGACCCTACGACAGGTCGAGTCAATCGTGCAACATCTTGCAGTCCAAGGTCTCGTTCAAGCACCAGCATAAAAAGCAATTGTCCCATGATCACCACCTGGTGATACATATGTTCCAAGCATGAAGCATAAAGCTCAAGGGTGTTATTAAACAGGATGTGGCTGCATACTACCTTCTAATTTACGTCGTTTCTTGGCGCGCTCTCGTTTAGTCTCCAACTCGTGCCACTCGCCTTCGAGCGACGATAACCTAGGGCAAGATGTCAGTAACCATAAGCAATTTAAAGTGTGCAATACACACCCCACTGGGAGTTCTGGCGGTGGTAGCTCGTCCCTGAAATACGGTGCTTCAAGGGCCTGAGCCGCGGTGACTCGTCTTGTCGGGTCATATGTTAGCAACTGTTCCGCCAGGTCGAGACCCGCAGGAGATAGCCATCTAAGGCAATGTCAGCTCCGAAAGACCAAGATATACAGGACTAACTTTTGAAAAAGCTCCCTAAAATGGTCGTGTACGACTTCCTTTGGTTTCACTAATTCATACCATGGCAGCCCGGTGACACCGGGCCACCGCTCTGGAGTGGGCGTGCCAAAGATACGATAGATGACATCAAGTTGGTGGATCTCATCGTTTCCCTGGAATATGGGTTTCTTGGTAAATAGCTCGAGCATAATGCAGCTAGAAGAGTGTAACGGTGAGGCCAAGACTCTCTTGAGCAACAAGCTAACGTGGCTTACCCAGCGCTCCACATATCTACTTCCGGTCCATATACAGTTGCACCAAAAAGCAGTTCAGGTGGTCTATACCAAAGAGTAATCACCCGGTTGGTATAGTCTATCCGTCGACGTTTCTGGTAGAACCGAGCGAGCCCGAAGTCGGCAAGCTTCAGTTCACCCCTGTTGTTGATCAGAATGTTCGATCCTTTGACGTCCCTGTGTATCACCCCTTTGTGATGCAAGTATGCGAGGCCAGCGAGCATTTGACTGCAAAGAGACTTTAGGTTTGCTTCAGAGAAGGAAAACTGTGTTTGAGATAGGACACCCGTGAGATCATGGTCCATATACTCGAACACCATGAACACCGAGCCTGCGAATACGTGAGTGAAGTGATTATCATCAGTAAATAATCTTACCGTTGGATACCATCATCTCATAAAGGCGCACTATATTTTGATGCCTCAGCGATTGAAGGAGTTTAATCTCCCTCATGGCAGTAACAGGAAAGCCATCTTTCTCTGCTTCCATTCGTATCCTTTTCAGTGCAACGTGAACGTTGGTGATCGTGTTTCGGGCCTTGTAAACCTTTCCGAAAGTTCCCTCGCCGACCTGGCTCACGATCGCATATAGTTCCTTTCGGGAAGTTATGCTCGGGGAGGGCGGTCGTGTGACCACGTCAACTTCTGGCTCCGATGGACGGAGTTGTTGTGCAGGGGTAATAAGATCACCGTTGGCTTTGGGAGATATTGGGACTTTCGAGACATCATGAACAGCCGGCGAGGGTGGTCGGAGCTCTGGAGCGACTGCCAACAACACTAGGTTAGTCTCTTGTGGTGGTTGGAATGTAGGTTGCGAATGAGGTTTTCTAGTGGCTTGCCCGGAATATCCGTCCTGATCAGTCGCGACATCTTCGTGCATACGCTTGGCTGGGATCTCGGGGCGTACAGGGAGTTCGTGATGTTTCAGGGTAGTGGCATGATGCTCTTGATCATCCCGCGGGAAGAACATTTTCACCGATGAACTAGTAAGCCCAATGGGTTTGAAACCAGCAGATTTCGAGAATTTCGCTTTAGTGAGTGATTCTGTCTCACGTCGTTGTTGTGTCATTGGAGCGATCTCTTGTGGGCGGGAATCTGAGGTCGGAGGTATAACAGGAGGTGGTGGCATACGCTCAGCAGATCGGCGTGCTGATTCGGGGGAAGGAGGGTGGGCCTGCTTAAACGTGAATTCGAATCTTGCTTCAAACCGTTAAAGAAACATACAGTATGATTCCCGTTAGCACCAGCTTTCTCATCTCTCGTCGACTCGGATTCTTGGTTGAGAACAAAGTTGGGGCGTTGCTGAAGGGTGGTCTTGGATATACAAAGGGAAATATCTCTGATGGAAGTTGCGGGTGGAAGTCTGTGTTTCGCCCTTGGCCGGTCCCCAGGACTTCGGCTTGAGCTCCGGCTGCGACTCCAGCTCCCCGAAGACAAAGAGGAGACACTTCTTCCACGCGGAGGTGCTCGAGTCACGTAGCTTCGATGAGATGAAGTTGGAGATCTTGACCTCGCTCTTGCTGACGGGGTACGGCTGTGAGGTCGTGGAGGACTGGGGTGATGAACATCCGGCTGCGGTGAGGACGACCTCGACTGCGAGCGGCCCCTGGATGATGGTCGAGAATAGACAGAGTCGGGAGTCCTTGAGCGTGATCGAGAAGGAGAAGAGAGCCGCTTGGTGGGACTTCGGGTAGGCTTGGGAGGAAGCGGGTGAAACTCCCTTCTTTGCCAGCTGCAGGAAAAAATTTGAGAATGGCGTAAAAAGAGCGAATAATAAGACACACTTGTTCAAACTGTCGTTATCATTGCGCCGGTCACGATCCCATCGTCGGTCATAATCTCGGTCCTTGTCGCCCCGCTGGCGCTGTCGGTTTTGATTATTCTTCTTTCCCTTCATTTTTCCTGGTCCACCACGGCCGCGTTGGTTGCGGTAACCTTGTTCCCCACGAGGATGCCAACCCGGCCCAGGTTCCCAAGATCGATCGTCTTTGGAAAACGAGCCGTCATCTTGATTGTCTTGAGGCCGTCGGTTTTGGTGTCGGTCGCGTTTCCGCGTTTCCCAACCATTATCACTTTGCCATCGACGATTACCTTGGGAACGGTGCTCCCTATTTCGATTGTTGTCCCAGCCTTTGCTTCGATCCTCCTCCAAATCACCTCTTCGCCAATCCGAAGATGGAGAACCCCATTGAGGGCCATCTTCGTGGTTGTCCAAGGAGGTCCAGCCTTGTGAGTCATTGCGGTGAGCAGCTGAGTGACCCTGGGCGGAATCCCTCGACGACCGGTCCCTGCCACCACTTGGAAAGTCGCCGTCATGAGAAAATCGAGATCTCCGTTGGTCGCCATCTCTTGAATCAGCATCATAGCTGTCTCTGCTGGCTCGATAGCGGCCGTCAGAGGTGTGCGGGTGAAAATGGTCTTGTGAGTCAACATGGGATGAAGGGCCGTCTCTGCTCATGGTGTAGGTGGGAGCCGACCTAGATGACGACGGGATGTATGTGTCCGTATGTTGTTGGTATGCTTGTGGTCGAGAACGACCGTAAGCGTCCGTCTGTGTATCGTCCGTTCGTGGGACTGCCATTTGAGCGGTGTCGTCGTCGTTGCTGACATTTTTGCCACGCTTACGTTTCGATCTGTTTTGAGAAGAGTGCATAAGCAAATGGGTGTGGTGGACTTGGCTTCAAGTCGGTGAGGAAGTGTGTGGAACGAAAAGAGGGACGAAAAAGGTGTGTTGGCCAAGCCAAAAAGGGCCCCCTTGTGGTTGAGGACAGAGACGGTGCACTCGTGCAGCAAACAGCAAACAAACGCTCAAATCACAGACACTTTTGAGGAGAGAACGACCGAGAGGGACATGCAGGGTGAGGCAAAGGAAGAAATGCAGACGATCAGCAAGGCTCTTGATGTTAGAGAACCACGAAACGCAACAGGACTTACATAACAACGACAAGTGAAGTTCAGCAAAGATTTGCGAGCATACCCGCACTCAGATTCAGCCTTTCTATGTTGCAAGCAGCGCAGTTAAGCCTGGTCTTGGTTGTATGCCGCAGTGTGGAGGCCACCGATCTTTCACGTGGTGGCAAGTGTCAAAGTGGACAGACGCCAATAACCGCTACACTCGGATTCTTCACAACATCAAACCGTTGGTCCTGCCAGCGAGGCGGAAAATAAGTGAACCAACTGTGTCAAAAATGGCGGTAGTCGGTTGACCGAGCAAGTGTGAGTCC